>JABMDO010000544.1:0-27003 GCA_014851415.1 Cnaphalocrocis medinalis
TAGTCAATATTCTTGCTCCGTAGAACCTTCAAATCGTAAAGTATGTACGTTTGTATGAATAATACGCTATGGCCGGTTAAATGTGCCGCAGAGTGTATTATTATAGGTAGGTAAATAGAAAATCTAATAGGGCTAGCACAAACTTTTCGAAAAGTCAGTAGTCTCTTCGTATCGTACGTATACATAATAAGGAATTTTAATTTGGAACTTGTGTTTTTTTCATACAACATTGTTCATAAATACTCAAACGATACTTTGAAACGTTCGTGCTAGCCCTTCTAGTTTGAATGGGCTTCACGAGTTTCCTAGAGAAACCGATGTCCGACTCCCACGTGGGTGGACTGAGTTTGACAAACAATAATTGTAATCGAAAATCTAAATCGTGTGGTCACCTTATTAGAGTAGTACGCCAATCAACTTAAAGACATCTCACGAGGCTCGAATGCAAGTAATGAGTACGCCATCTAGTTATAGTGTAAAATCTTTGGGTTGCACAGGTTGACAGCCAGTCGCCAACAAACAGTAAGATTAAAGCGTGGTTTGAACTGATTTTATGAGATACTCCCGCTTTATCATATTTTAAAAATAATTTGATATAAATGTCCTTTTAATCAGCTATATTGTCATATTTTTTTCATCAAGGGTAATTGTTAAGTCTTATCCCGCCGTAGTTCTTTCCTCAATTGATATTCAACCTAACGTGTATGACAGTAAGATAAGAGTCGATTGAAGGTACTTTGAGCTATGTATGTAATATAGTAAAGTTAATACATACTATAACTTACTAAAAGCAAATAATCGTGGCAGACGGTAGAGTATTTCATTGATCAATGGAAAAGTTCGTTCCATATATCAAATTCGGGACACTCCGCGATTAGTTACCTACTACGCCATCGAGGTCAGTCAAAAACAGGACTGTCACAGGGCGCGGGTTCGATTCCCGCACCAACTCAAATGTTTGTTGATGAAACAGATATTTGTGTTGGGTCTGGGTGTTTGTAGTACCTTCGTTGTTTTTGGTTTCCATAGCACAAGGAAAAACCTTAGTTTGGGGCCAGAACATGTATGTGATGTTGTCTCAATTCAATTCAATTCTAAACGCAAGTCGCAACCTATTCTTATTTCATAATTTACTTCATGGGCCTCGATTTTCCTTCTAAAACCGTTTCTGTATCATTTAGCTGCGCAGACGCATGTGTTTGATGGCGTTTTTTTTTTTTCTCCAGGTAACCATGACGACCGGTTTGGATCGTGACACGATACGCTCGGCGTACGAGGACGTGCGCGCCGACACTACTCCCACAGAATGGTGAGATCATTTAACATTAATGTGGTCTAATTTTAAATGAGTGTTACATTTCACTAAGATACTTTCACAGCTATGTTTGTACATCCCTATTTAACTAACTAGGGTTAACAACTTAAACCGTTGAGCTTGTTTTAAATTTTGAAGTGATATGCTATGGTTGTATGAAAGGGTCACCTATCATCGATAAACTGAAGGGAAATCGTCTCTCCTGGTATGGCCCCGTAATGAGAAGAGAGGAGGAACATGTAGCCAAAAGAGTGATGGGTATAAATGTGAATGGGCAGAAACAGAGGACGGCCGAAAAAGTGATGGATGGATTGTGTGAAGAATGACATGACTGAAAAGACAGTGAATGATACAATGAAGGCAATCTCTTGTTCGGAGGCAAAGACTCATTTCGGGTCACTAAGTCAGATAAGTAACCTAATTTTAGGACGCTCTGAGGACATTGACTGAGTAAAATTGAATAAGTAAATTGGATAGAGACTGCTCAGGAATCTATTATTACGAATTAGGTAGGTATTTATGTTATGTACCTATGTTTATGCCAAAGAAATCTTTTCATTTCCCTGAAAGCCGGTATTCCTATAACTTGTAACACACCAATATTAGCGCTTTGTACCTACTAGATACACGTACGAATGAGGGCTTTCGCCCTGTGGGGTAGACTCTATGTACCCTTTACACAATGGGTTTCACAAAGCTACATTCAAGTTGAAAGCGGCGCGATTCTTAATGATTAAGCGTCTGTATGTATGATGACATGTCGTCTGATTGGAATCAAAGACAAAAATAAAATATTTTTTTGAAGGCTTATACATTGTCATGTCCTACTAGTCATACCTCCTACTAGCCTTGCTTAAATGACTTCAAAAAAGGAGTTTCTGAATTAAAATCCTGATGACGTGGACGTATCTACTCTGTAGGTGGGTACCTAGGTACTGACTGAAGTAACTGAAGTTATTAATAAAGTTAGTTAGAAATATTTCATTAACGACTGTCAGAAGTCCGAAACTTAGATAATTGTGCGAAACTCTCTTACATTTACTAGCCATTGATTTCTCGTAGAGAAGTTTGTGGCATCAATCCTGCAGATCTTCAACAAAGGAAGCCATATAGGTACCGGTAAAGTAACTAGGTATTCATGTAGGTATGGCTACCGTATAATAAACCGCGTAATCCTAAATCTTCTTCTAGATAACTTATATAGAATAGAGATAACTTCTATAGACAACGATCAAGGCTTATAGGTAAACCGAAAACACGAAACGCTTGCGCGATGTTATTGAGCACAGCGCCATCTATTGGTTCGTTTCTGAATTACGGTCCCGAAGCGAAGTGAGGGCGGGCCACTAGTTAGGTTATAAAATTGTAAAGACATGGGAATGCTTTGCTTATCCATCAGTCCTCTTTATCCGACCCTGATGTGGCAATAGGCCGTATAGGCCCCGACTTGGGGGCTGCAGCGCCTTTGGGATATCTTACTACTTTCTTTAGGAAGTTAGGTACATGGGCGGTAAAATTTCAATTGTTTAGGGACGTCAAATGTGTAAATTTGCTACTGCCCTTTATACGTCACTTAAAAATGTACTTTTTCCAGGGCTGTGTTCAAGTTCGAAGCGGCACGGATCGTCTGCTCTGCGCGGGGGAGCGACTTCACCGAGTTCCGTACACAATTCTCAGACGACGACCGTGCTTTTGGTTACCTTAGGTGAGTGTACCTCTGGTTTTACATATTTCCCAAAGCCAGAGACAATAACGCATAACCTAAGGACCTTTTCTGAAGCTTCTCACATCTTTGAAGATACTTGGATTTGAACATCCAAGTATCTTAACAGTCGCATCAATAAGTTTATTTGGATGATCACAATTGAGTCGATAAAAATAATAATATGCTTTATTCATGATATATCCCAAATGATTGTGAATCTCAAGTTGCAACTTGCTTACTGCCTTAAGAGCAGAACATATCGCTTGGACAAAATGGCCCTCTGGGGCGGAAAGATTCTCGATTAACCTACCGAGAGTAGCGGCTGTGGTAGGCCTCTACAAAGTGGACGCACAACCTGGTTCAGATAATTCCCTGGATGCGGCGCAATGCGGATTAATTCAGGCCATTGGGACAAAGAGCCGAAACGAACTAATATTTTTGTTTCTCGTTCCAGGTTGCAGATGGGCGACGAGATGTCTAAACGCAAGAAATTCCTGTTCGTCACGTGGGTCGGTCCTAACGTGTCCGTCATCAACCGGGCCAAAATGTCCACTGACAAAGCCATCATCAAAGATATTATCTCTGTAAGTAGAACATTAACATATATACCGACCACAGGTCATTCTTTGAAAAAGTTTATGTTCCAGATATGGATATCAAAGCATGGTCCTTGTCTCGTTAAAAACAGGTAGACCCAAATGGCTCGACTGGCGTCATAATGACATGCATGCCAATAGCCTCATGACATACCAAAGAGGAGGTTGCATGAAACCGGACCCTGGGAATAACTATTTTACTACTAAGTCAGTTTAGGAGTCTGTGACTAAATTTCGACTCCTTTAATGACCATGGGCGGCGGTAATCCCTTACCATCAAGTGAACCTTCCGCCCCCTATCATAATTTATAAAAAACAGACTTCTTATACTGTACAACATGTCGGTATCTATTAACCATATGTACATCTACGATTGTTACTAAGTCTCAAGACTAGTCTGAAGATACCATAAAGTGTAATCAAATTAGTAGTAAGTAATCTGTCTTAATTATCCCAGTTTACGTTGCAGATTTATTATATGATAGAATCCATTATAGTATATGCTGCCATGTACGTTAATTAACAAGAGCAGTATACTTTGATTTATCATAGCAATAAAAAACATCATATAAGCATTCTTTCAGATTTTGCACCTGATATTTTAAATTGAATTACACTGCAATATTATGCAGGGGTAATAAACACTGACTATGTTGTATGTAGTGAGCATTCTACAATAATATATTAATATTAATGGACACACGATACTAGTCAGGCATAATATGTTATTAATGTTCTAATCACATGCAATTTTCTAATTAACGTTTCTAGAAATGGTTGATAATAATGTATACTGGATACTTAACAGTAAATTAGAATGTAATTGGTAGTAAAATTTTATGAAAGTTGGCCAAAGAAAAGTAAAACTGGAATATTATGTAATCTTTATTACTTTTATAAATAAATAAATATAAAAGTTTAAAACATCACAAAAAATCATACAAGTATTTTCTGATGTTAAAGCCAACGGTTTGAGCCACTGCAGAAATAAAGTCATACCCAACTATACATTTGTACTTTGCCACATCTAAATCTATTTCTTTGCTTCCGGCGATCAATTTTAGTTCAACTAATGTTGCAATTTGTGCTAAAAGATTACTTGTCAAACCAATCTTTTCTTCTAGAATTGCATAGAATATGGCCAGAAGGCGGTCTAGAGTAAATACTTTTGGACCAAGTTGAGTGTTCAATTTCTCAGTAATTTTAGCTTTTGCTTTCACCTGCTGTAGACGTTTCCTTTGTTTTCCATGATATTTCATAAACAACCTCTTGTCTTCCTTGGGAGGGTTGTAACTTGCTAAATATGCAGCAATCAATAAGTATTTGGCATAGTAAGGCAATTCAAAACTCTGTGCAAATGTTTTAGTTGATGTCAGCTCCTCTTTCAATGTATTTTCAAAGTTATAGGTCTGTGATTGCATAAAATCACTGTTTTCTTTTCCTGGAGAAGGTTTACACGGCTTACTTGTACTTATGCGTAAATATAAAAGTTCTAAACTTGTTTTCAATATTGGTGAGATGTGACGCCACAATTTAGGCAGATCTTGAGCTTGTATTTCACTTTTGATGATCGGCTCACAGTATTTAACAAAATTTACCTGCGCCATATGCTGCAACTCAATCAGATCTCGACACGGTCTGTAAAAAACGCTCAGGAATGCATTTAGAAAGTTGGCAAATAGCTCTGGCTTTTCTAGTTCACTTCTCGTTACATTGTCAACTTCATAATTGCTCAATACATGCCGAACGAAGGATGAATGACGTAAAAATATGATTTTAAACAGCTCCTCTTTATTATAATTCGGGAAATATATCTTTATAGGTTCACGAACGCCCATTTTGAAGTAGAAATTGTCAAATACCAAATGAGTTATAAACACTGTACATACATTGAGGTTACAGAGTTCACGTAGCCGTAATAGGGCACATATCACGCTATGATCCATGTTTCTGAGCCGTTCAGCTCGGTCGAATATTAAAACAATAGGCTGATACTGAACTAGGTTATGTCCAACACGATTTAGTGCGTTTGAGAAATCCAACATTGACTCACATTTCGTATCTAAGTCGCTTCCTCCAAGGCCGGATAACACAGTTTCGTACATGAGTTTAGCGGAATAACACTCAATACAGTCAATAACGACATGTTTGTAGCCCAAATAACGCAACACAGATGTGATACATAAACTCTTGCCGGTCCCCATACTTCCGCTTATGAACAAAGAACAAGGCAGTGGTTCGTCGTAATCACCAAATAGATCGAATAAGTCGTTTAATTGGCTCTCTCTACAAGGCACTTTATTGTTTATCTCTTCCATTTTATTTGGTTTATCCTCGAATTAATCGTAAACAAAAATTTAACGCCGGTCATACAACCGCTTGCTCTTTTGACAGATGTTGATTTGACATGACATTTGGTTTCCCGCGCTTTCTGTTAAACGTTCAATAACGATCGGGTGCGGTTTCGTTACGATGAATTTTATTACTGATAATATCGGGTCGAATGTGTAGGTGTCCCTTTTATTTAAAGTGATGAATCGATAATATCTATGTTAAGCCCGCTCCACACTTACCTAGTGTTTATTTTTTATAGTGTCCTGCAACTTACTTACCAATAATTTTTGATTATTATAACAAATTTTGTTTCAGAATTTTGCTGTAGAGCTGCAGTTGGAGAGTCAAGCCGAAATAGACATCGATCAATTCAAAGACGCTTTGAACAGGGCAGGTGGAGCAAACTACGGGACTGGTGTCAGAGATTTATGAATTGCACAATGAAACTTAACTGCTACTCTTGCCATTAATTACATAAATTTTACATTTACCATCTATAATAATGTCTAAAAATTAATAGATGAATATGTTAAGTGGATTTTTACCCCAACAGTGGCAAGGGATTTTTTATAGTAATTACCAATCAGGTTCTAAATTACTTTTTTATACAGTAGTCATGTGCTTTGGTTATTTTTAAGGTAATAATAATAATATTATGACGTTGTAAATTAGTCATTTCATAAAAATAACTTTATTTTTGTCGAGATTGAAATTTATTTATTTTTTCAAGATTATTGGATATGGAAAACAATTTACTTGGATCAGTTCAATCTGAGTAAAATACATTATAACTTTATCTCAAGGCATTGTGCAATTATTTTTTCGGTATCGTAATATAGTAAGGTTTTTGCCAAAAATGTTAGCAAATGTTGCCATGTAGAAGGCGCTAATAAGTGCATTTATTTTTGTCAACATGTATTTTATGACAATGTCAAAATTTTACAATGTATTGTATACAAAATTCGGATTTTATGGGCTTTATACATTGAATAGTGTTATCATTACCCAGCATTATTATTGGTAAACCAACTGGAATAAATACAATTAACCAACCAACATTGTTGTTTGTTCTATATTCCTTACATCATGCCTTTGGTAAGCTATAGTCAAATGGCGCACTGCTGCGCTGTCGACATTTGAATGAATGAAAGGAAATGATTTAAGTGCAATATTTACTTATGAATAAATACCAAAAATAAAAATTATTCATTTAGCAGTTTCATCTTAACTGGGTAGTGTGGTCAAATATTTTGCAATAATGTTTCCTTTGGATATTGTAAATGCATACCTACAATATTGATGAGACTATCGTCTGCTCATGGCGAGTTTAGCAATTACGAAATTCGTCGGGTTAGTAAGGGGTCGGTTAGTATAATTGGTAGTACAGCCACCTAGAGAGTGGAAGGTTGTGGGTTCGAGTCACACCTGAACCCTTTTTAAGTGCAATATTTACTAAGGAACTCTGTTAGTTACTCAAACATCCGTTGTCAGAATATGTATTGATTGACAAATTATAGAAAACTAAATGAACTCGTTTTCTGAACTCAGAGTTCGCTTCAGTTCGGTTCAGCAGCCAACGTAAAGTGTGGAGCGGGCTATTTATTGTGGCACGTTCGCGCTGTGAATTCGCGGACTAAGTGTGGAGCGAACCTAACGGTTATTTCGGCAAGCCTGTAGAGAGATGTTTTTTTCGTACTCTGTGGCTTAATATTTGACGTTCAGAAACTACCAGTCATTCTTAATGTGGAATTTTTATTTTTAGATTGTTTCTAAACGAAAATTTCACTCAATGATTTGGCAAGTTGGAGGAAGAAAGCGTTTTCACTTTCTTTTTACCGAATAAAATCTGTTTATTTATCGATTTTCTTGTTAATTAATTTTGAAACTGGTGTATTTGTAAGCGTACAGTGTAAGAAATACTTCATCAAGTGGTAAAACCTACGTGGTAAGTAGTTTCAAAATTAACGCTTGCCCTCCTAGTTTTTGTTTTTATCTTGTTTGTTTTGAATTATTGACAAGTTTTAGCGTTATGTAAGTAATCATGTTAATAATACGAACACTTGCTACGTGTGTAAAAGTGATTACTCGTCACCCTGCGGCTTTTACAGGTGAATGACCGTAGATCTATTCTGCGATGTAGGCAACAACTATGTTGTCGTGTTAGCAGGATTTGTAACGAACGGTAAACTTGATACACCGCTTTTTCCGACCAAATAATCTATAACCTCAAAGACTGGCAAGGGTATGCGGTTTATCTTGTTAAACCCTATTACTAAAGAGTAGATCCCATAGTAAATTATTGTTAATTTGTGTCACTATTCTATTTCTAGATCCTAGATAAATAATTAGGTAGGTAAAACAATAATTCATAAAAAATAGTAGGACATCTATTTTGTTTAATAATTGTTCAGATAGGTAGCTTTTTTCCACAACACTTGGGGTTTAATTTGGTATTTTTTACAGTATAATATAGCTATAGAAGCTATTTTAAAACACTGAGTTTTCTTATACCAGACAATGATGAAATAATCATATGTTTGACATTGAAGATTGAAAGAAGGATTATGTTTTGTCATCAAGTTTATCTAGTTTTTAACAGCTATGTCATTACATACTTATCAGTTAAGAAATGCATGTATAATTTTAGATTTGATTAGGGCTATCATTCAATTATTCATATTTTATGAAATTGATTGATTATTTTGCTAATGTTTCATGTAGATGATTGATAGATAAATGCTCTTTATGCACAAAAGGTTTACAGAACTTAAAGCTATGGTCACATAATACATACAGTATCGGTGGCCTTGTCACTAATAGCAATCTCTTCCAGACAGACATTAATTCTATGGTACAGGTTTTAATTTGGTTACAATGGTCAAACTTAATTTCACATCTATTATTGTCAAATTTCTTGTTGATTACAATATGTGTCAAAATAGCAATTTCTTTGCATTCATACATAAAGGATTTGTCTTGTCAATATTACTCTACAACACAAAATATGGCTTAAAACAGAGAAAGCACTTGAGTTTTGTATGGTATAAAGTTTATGCTATCCTATTGTTTCATAAAAATGCAACAAAACTTGTTCTTATCAGTATTGCATTATGTTACATTGTAGCAACCCTGGCAACACAATGACTTTTATGCGTTATCATTACAATTATCATTTACTACCCTTTGTACTGTTATCTAGTAATGACTTCTTTATCAATTTCTCCACTTTCATCTGACAGTCTAACTGCATTCTTTGGTGTAGCTGGTAGTTTCTGTGTTTTGAGTTTTTGGTCAGTATCAAAAGATATTTTTAAGTACAGTACTGCCCCTTTCACACATCAGTCCAGTTTCTCGTAGGATCTACTTACCTTGCTTTATGTGAATATGCATGCAATATGCAATTTCAACCACTCCTTTAATTATTGAATATAATCCGAATATGCGCAAAGTAAAGTAAAGTATTATGGAATAGTTGACATGTTAAAGAATGAGAGCTAGTAGATTTGTATAGGTTCCAGAATTATTGTTTAAAGCACCAATTATTTTTTTATCAAAATTTGTTATTGTGAATTTGCTAATGTAATACAATATTGTCTAGCTAATTTTAAAAGTTACCAAAATGATAAATAATTTGGTAGTGCATATATTATTTGGTGGTGGTGTATATTCATCATTATATTTATACTTGCAGAGTCCAGTTTTCTCAGTATGATGGATAGTGCTAGTCAAAAAAATATGGGAAATGGTGATTAGCTTATAAATAATACTTTTTTTATTAAAATACTTCATGTCAACCTCATTTAGCAATCATAGTGATACAATTCATTAGCTAGCGCTGTAATGTTTGATCCAAGACATAAGTAATCCCCAAGGGTGACAGGAGAACCCGGCCCCTCCAGGTCCAATCCTTGCAAGTTCAATCTTATATTTTGATCTCAGGGCCGCTTACCATCAGGCGGAGTGAGATCATCTTGATTG
Source organism: Cnaphalocrocis medinalis (assembly GCA_014851415.1). Taxonomy (NCBI): domain Eukaryota; kingdom Metazoa; phylum Arthropoda; class Insecta; order Lepidoptera; family Crambidae; genus Cnaphalocrocis; species Cnaphalocrocis medinalis. The sequence goes on from JABMDO010000544.1 coordinate 9,929, forward strand.
TCCTCAATGTATAAAAAAAGTCCACGTTTACTACATCCCGCCAGCGATAGCTGTACCACCATGTACTATACTATGACGGTATAACCATGTGACTAGCATAAATAAATATATAGCGTTGGCGCCTCACTGGCCAGTTAGAACTTTAGAAATGTCAAACTATACTCTGCAGACAGACAAAACGGATCACTAACTATACTCTGATTTTTAATCATGTGGAGTAAACTGACAGATGCAAATGTCAAGTTTCTATACATTTTGACATTTTGGATCTATCAAATTGAGTGATAATGTATGGGGATGACACATTGACATCTGTCAGTTTAATCCACATGATTATAGAGTATAAATAGTATTAAATTCAATTGTAACTATGACTTGTGATTAAGAATCTGTCCCTCAGTTCGCAGGATGTCGAACGCATCCGTGAACATAAAGTTCCGGTGGGGGCTGACGCCGTCGGACCCGGAGCAGCAGCCCGTGCTGGTGGTGGGGCAGGCGGCGCACCTGAACGCGCTGTCCTGGAGCGAGGTGCGCGTCAAGCTGGAGCCCAGGGTCACGGAGGAGGTGGGTATTTTAGAGCAGATGTTAGAGTAAGAAAATATTTGTTGAATTCGACTGTTGTCCCGCTTACAAACTCTTAGGTGAATGGTGTTGGTTTGAATTTCACACACATCACATACACACACGCACACACAAACACCTCTCCCACACACACACACACACACACACAGACACCTCTCCCACACACACACACACACACATACACTGCTCTGTCTGCTTAGGCTGTGCTGTTTTAAGCCGTCACTCATCATTCTCACTCCGGTCGACCGGGGCCCATTTATGCCGTAGCGTGGCTTCGCCACGATTGAAATCTATGGCTTTTATCTATACTAATATAATAAAGCTGAAGAGTTTGTTTGTTTGTTTGAACGCGCTAATCTCCGAAACTACTGGTGCTGTGGTATTTGAATAATTCTTTTTTTGTTGGATAGTCCATTTATCGAGGAAGGCTATAGGCTAAATAACATTACGCTATGACCAATAGGAGCAAAGACAGAGCGGTAAATGTGTAAAAAACTTTCTTTGCGTGCGCTGCGAAAACGGTTCAAGATACACAAAAAATATGTATGAAAGAATTATTCCTCTATACATGATCTAAAAAAAAGTCCGCGACGGCATATGTCTATCTTTTAAGGTTTAGTCACAATGACCGTTTTTATGGTACCAAATTTGGTCGAAATAATTTGTTTAAGTTGTATCAACATAATAATATTAAGGGGGTTGTAAGGGGTTAAAAGGGGGGTAAAAAGTTACTTTTCCACGCGGACGAAGTCGCGGGCGGCCGCTATACACTATAAATATGGCAAACTTTAAACTAAAATATTCTATTAACCTTTTCATGACTTCTCGCAGGCATGGAAGCGAGGCCTGTCGTGCGTGACGTCATCGCCCGGCGACGCGGTGGAGCTGTGGCCGCGGGCCGCGTCGCTGGCGACGTTGCCCGCGCGCCGCTCGCGTCACGCCGCGCCGTCCCGCTGCCACGCGCTCGCGAAGATCGTCCGGGCCACGCAGCGGGCTAGCGACGAGTTTATAGTGGTATGCCATCGATGTAACCTCTAGCTATAGTCGGATTTTTAATTAGACAAAGTAATTTGACAGATGTCAATATGTCATTCCCATACATTTTACATTTTCAAAATGTCAAATGTATGGGGAATTGACATTTGCGTCTGTCAAATCACTTTGTCTAATTAAAAATTCGACTATAGACGCAATACCATGCTGAAAGCGTTTGAAAAATGGATCTCGACAGCGTTGTCATAGTAGTTTTACAGCTATGATATTTTGAATTGCTGCACCTACGCAAACACAGCGTAGGCGTTGTTTTACGTCGGTTTTCTGTGAGTCGTGATATGATCTGGCCCATTCATGCCGAAGCGTGGCTCTCCCAATACATCCTAATATTTTGAATTGCTGTACGCGAACACAGCGTGGGCACTTCTTTACGCCGGTTTTTTATGAGTCGTGGCATCATCCTGTTCGATTAGGCCCGATTCATGCCGAAGCGTGTCTCTCCTAATACATCGTGCGCTTATAGTGGTAGGTCATCGATGTAGTCTAGTCTAGAGACAATACCATCATCATCATCAGCCTGTTGCAGTCTACTGCTGGACGTAGGCCTCTCCAAACGCTCGCCACTTTGATCGATCTTCGGCTACTCGCATCCAGCTCCAGCCAGCCCTCTTGCGCAGATTGTCGCTCCATTTGGCCTGAGAACGTCCTACACTATCATGCTGAAAGCGTTTGAAAAATGAATCTCAACAGCGTTGTCATAGTAGTTTTACAGCTATGATATTTTGAATTGCTGCACCTACCCAAACACAGCGTAGGCGTTGCTTTACGTCTGTTTTCTGCGAGTCGTGATATGATCTGGCCCATTCATGCCGAAGCGTGGCTCTCCCAATACATCCTAATATTTTGAATTGCTGTACGCGAACACAGCGTTGGCACTCCTTTACGCTGGTTTTCTGTGAGACGTGGCATCACCTTGTTCTATTAGGTCCGATTCATGCCGAAGCGTGTCTCTCCCAATACATCGTAAGCTATAACCTTGCCTGTCGTGCGTGACGTCATCACCTGGCGACGCGGTGGAGCTGTGGCCACAGCACAGTCTAGAGACAATACCATCATCATCATCATCAGCATGTTGCAGTCCACTGCTGGACGCAGGCCTCTCCAAATGCTCGCCACTTTGATCGATCTTCGTCTACTCGCATCCAGCTCCAGCCAGCCCTCTTGCGCAGATCGTCGCTCCATCTGGCCTGAGGTCGTCCTACACTACCATGCTGAAAGCGTTTGAAAATTTATCACAACAGCGTTGTCATTAGTAGTTTAACAGCTATAGATATTTTGGTTTGCTGTACCTACACGAACATAGCGTAGGCGCTACTTTTCGGTTTTCAGTGAAAAAATGATCCCAACCGCGTTGTCATTAGTAGTTTTTCTGCTTGACGTGTCCACAAACCGTAGTGACAAGCGGATTGCCCGCTGTGTTGCTGATTTATTAAACGTTAATCGCTTAACATTATCGCGTGTGAAAAATCCGCTAGATGGCGTACTATAGAACTGAGGTCCAACTTCGACGTCATTGATTGTTTAGTGACATATTGACATCTTACATCAAAAATAACCTATCACCGTGTATACTCTGATTCATAATCATGTAAAGTAAATTGACAGATGACAATGTGTCATCCCCATACATTATCACTCAATTTGACACATGCAAAATGTCAAAATGCATAGAAACTTGTCATTTTCGTCTGTCAGTTTACATGATTATGAATCAGAGTATAGGTGGACCTCAGTTCTCAAGTAAGCCATCTAGCGGATTTATCACACGCGATAGCCCCCATTAAATTGCATCGTATAACGAAAAAATATAATCAAGATGAACTAAAAGGAAAACATTATTTTTTTATATCTCTCCGAAACATTGGCGCACGTGGGGCGCCAATTCAACTGACGTCGTCTGACGGCTTCTATGGATATTTTTTTTCACTATACGGGTAAATATTATTTGCAGCTAGTATGCCGCAAGCGCGACGTATACGCGAGCGCGGTGGCGATAGCGCGCTCGTGCCCGCTGTACGCCGCGCGCACCGCCGCCGCGCCCCTCGCCGCCGCGCCCGCGCCGCCCGCGCACCGCACGCTCACCGTCGAGATACACCTGGTCGCCGACACCGACCGAGGTAACCACGACAGCGAGCGAGGGAACCAGCGGCCCAGGGGAGTGTGGTGCAGCCGCTGGCCGCCGCGCCCGCGCCGCCCGCGCACCGCACGCTCACCGTCGAGATACACCTGGTCGCCGACACCGACCGAGGTAACCACGACAGCGAGCGAGGGAACCAGCGGCCCAGGGGAGTGTGGTGCAGCCGCTGGCCGCCGCGCCCGCGCCGCCCGCGCACCGCACGCTCACCGTCGAGATACACCTGGTCGCCGACACCGACCGAGGTAACCGCGACAGCGAGCGAGGGAACCAGCGGCCCAGGGGAGTGTGGTGCAGCCGCTGGCCGCCGTGACGTGATTTATTAAGTGGAGATAGTTAAAAGGACGGAGAGTAACATAGGTTACTTTTTGCCCCTCCGTGCTACCCTGAGCGAGTCGCCCGGCCTCAAGTCACGCGTGCAAGCCGTGCGGCAAACGCATAATGCGCAACGCATCTATCATGGGGAGTGCTCCGAGGAATTGTTTGATCTACTTCCTGCGGCTGAATTCTTACATCGAACCACACGCAAGAGGCTGTCATTCCATCCTCATCATCTTGATGGTTGGCGATCTAGCACTGTGCGTTTTTCGAGGAGTTTTCTCCCGCGAACCTCAGTCTTATGGAATAATTTAGCTGCGGCAGTATTTCCTGGCGGCTATGACTTAGGGACCTTCAAAAAACGAGCGTACTCCTTCTTAACAGGCCGGCAACGCATCAGCGACCTCTGATCTCGCAGATGTTCATGGGCGGCGGTGATTACTTACCAGCAGGTGACCCGCTTGCTCGTTTGCCGCCTCTAGTATAAAAAAAAAAACGCCCGCTAATGGCCGCGACGCGCCGTAATAAAACACGGTTGCGCCCATATCTAAGCCCGCGTTCCGCGCATGGTGATGTCATCACTATGCTGCTATTTCATTTTGAAGACATTATTATTGGTTACAGACGGCAACGAGTCCGACGACGAGTCGCTGACCGCGGCGGAGGCGCGTTTAAGCGACGGCGCGCTGTCCGGCGACGAGCTGCGGACGCTCCAACACGTTGCCGACGCCACGCGCCTCGCCGCGCGCCTTACTGACACGCCCGCCAACATCTGCACCGTCGACGCCTTCGTAGAGGTCAGTGACCGAGGCCTTCCTCCCCATGCCCGCCAACATCTGCACCTTCTACGTCTTCATAGAGGTCGGTCCCCGTAGCTAGGACTTAAGCTGCCTCTACAGATATTTTGAAGTAAACTATGGAATGTAGTTTTTTTTATACTGACTACTAGAAAAAAGGTACCCGAGGACTAATCAGGGGGGAAAGAGCGTGATAATGGCAGTGCAATTGGTGACTCCATCAAATGTTTTCCACTAAATCTTTAATAATTCGCCGTAGGTTTCAGAGAAAAATTGTGATATTGAAGAATCGTATTTTTTTTTGTGATAGCTAGCAAACGGATTATCTGATGGTAAGCGATTGCCGCCGCCCTTATCTTGTATAACCAACAAGGTCACAAGTGTGCAGGCAACCTTTTACTCCCTTTCCTTATGGGGATAGAATTTTCCCCATGAAAAGGGAAGATCTTTCGCGTGGTATTTGCTCGGGGACCAAGGTCCGATGTACCGTTGGTTTGTCATATATATTCTAAGTATATGCGAACTTTGCTTTCACGATGTAGGATTGAAGGAAAATTTGAATTTCGTATGGAGCAGTCAAATTGGCGCCATCTGTTGTCAGTTGGATGGTACTGTAGTGGTGAACTTCTTCTTCGGGCGATAGTAGATGTCGCCACACCCTCAATTACTCGACGAAACACTGCGTAGTCGCTGCTTCTACTACGATTAAAGTATTCGTACTAACTAAGAAATAGGAGTAGCATATCCTTAACTTATTTAATAAATAATTTGTATTTCTCATGATCAGGAGGCGTGCGCGGTGGCCAAGGAGCTGGACATCCCCGAGCCCCTGGTGATCCGCGGCGAGGAGCTGCGCGCGCGCGGCATGGGCGGGCTGTACGGCGTGGGCGCCGCCGCCGTCTGCCCGCCTGCGCTCGTCGTGCTCTCCTACACGTCAGTGCCGTGACCAATATTAATCATAATATTTTTTTTATAATATTTAATACTAGCGGCCGCCCGCGACCTCGTCCGCGTGAAAAAGTAACTTTTTAACCCCCCTTTTAACCCCTTACAATCCCCTTTTCGCAATAAAAAGTAGCCTATGTCCTTTCTCAAGGTCTAGATCATCTGTATACCAAATATCATTTAAATCCGTTCAGTAGTTTTGGCGTGAAAGAGTAACAGACAGACAGACAGACAGAGTTACTTTCGCATTTATAATATTAGTATGGATTTCACTACACCACATACATTGATCTGACTCCGAGATAGGTAGCTCAGGCACCTGTGTTACAGATATCAGAACCAACAGTGAAATTACAATTAAATACGTATAATACTTTTCTTTTGTATATACATACATACTTATAATACATAGAAAACCAGACCAATACAAACAGACATGTTCATGCACACATGTTTGTACTGTGCGGGGATCGAATCCGCAACCTTTGGCTCAGACACAGCATTCACTACCACTGTATCAAACGGGTCGTCTTTATTCGTATTTATTTGCATAAAACATGCTATATGTACATAAGATCTTATAATTTTTTTTCACATTATGTTACGTTCTTTCCCCTTATTCATTCTCACTGTATGTGTTATATTTTGTATTTTGTGATGGTCAATAAATGTATTTTCTTTCTTTCTTTCTTTCTTACGCAGTGTCCCGAGCGCGACGGAGACGGTGGCGTGGGTGGGCAAGGGCATCGTGTACGACACCGGCGGCCTCAGCATCAAGGCGCGGGTGAGTGCGCACACGCAATACAAAACAATAAGTGATTGCGCCTCACCCATAGACACCTGCAACACCTGTTCTGTTCAAAGGTTTGAAGGAGATCATTTACTAAGAACAATTATGATGATATTGCCCTTGCCATTTGAAACTTCCAAATTTTTTAAAATTAATAATGAGTTTCGTGATATTACACGAAAACACATTACTAATTTATCTCTGAGATTAAGTGTCTGGCACACGCAAGTAGAACTTATTCTCAACTCTCAACTAAGGTATTATCTGTATTATGAGTACTAGATGAGCCGAAAGTGTATTAGTATTTAAGGAAAATGACAATGAATCTAGTTAGTTGATATTTTATTGATTTGATTCGTTGTGCAGGCGTCGATGGTGGGCATGAAGGGCGACTGCGGCGGCGCGGCGGGCGTGCTGGGCGCGTTCGCGGCGACGGTCCGCGCGGGGCCTACTATCAACCTGCACGCCGTGCTCTGCCTCGCCGAGAACGCCGTCGGGCCCAAGGCCACCAGGTGACCACACTCCCTCCCTATATCTTGACTACCCGGATGGCGCATTTGATATCTAACTATCTCTCTAACAGGTGAGCGAGAAGCAACTTACGCTGACACAATACGAGTGTCGACAAATTATCTGGCGGCGCGCATGTTTGCCCGGCTGGTAACACACTATACAGTGTCTCTGTATACTTTTTGGGCGTACGCTAAACGCTAAAACACGAGCAAATGCGGACGCGGGCGCACGAATTCTTCATATTAGTTGAAGAATTCGTGCATAGGCATTTGCTGTCAAAAAAAAATCACCTGTGATAAATTTTATTACATGGGTTTTTCAATAAGTATTAGTAGCAATTTCTTAAAATTTTTAATGTTCATTCCGGACAAATAAATTACCAATCTTATGAAGTCTGAGATTTGGAACATTAAGCCCACACAACCTATTTCACCCTTATAAAAATGTAAATGAATGTTTATTTTTGTTTGGTACGCAATCGTACGTAGGTATACACTTAAGGGGCTATACGAATGAAACTAGCGCCGCCAACCTATTTACACTGATTGTGGCGAAAATATGATATTTTTGAAGAAAATAAAACATTACAGACTTAGATCCAAGTAAATTGGATTTTTCAAGATGTAATACAATATTTCTGACACGCGACTAAAACGGCCATTTTTAGCAATAATTGACATTATTGTTACTTGTCGCGTGTTTTATATATTGTATTGCATCTTGAAAAATTCAATTCACTTTTATCTAAGTCTGTAATGTTTTGCTTTCTTAAAAAATATCGTATTTTCGCCACAATCCGTGTAAATAGGTTGGCGGCGCTAGTTTTATTCGTATAGCCCCTTAACTCGAATGCAATTTTTCGATATTTATGAAGTAATATAAATCATTCGTAAACAGACTTCACAGACAATAATTTGTATCCTTCCAGGCCAGATGATATCCACCAGCTGTACTCCGGACGCACCGTCGAAATTAACAACACAGACGCCGAAGGTAAGATCTGTGTAAATACAATACGAGCATACTTGCCGAAAAGTCCATTATGATTATTAAGAATTTGCACTGCACTGCCTAAAGGTTGTCTGGAAGAAATCGCTACAAACGATTAGACCGCCTTATTGTACTGTTTAAAGTTGTTATTTCACTCATGTATTCTATTTCTGTGTAATAAATAATATCTACTATCTATCTAACTATTAGCCCTCCCCTATTTCGCTTCAGAGCTTACTTTTTTCATTAGTTCCAATCTTTGCCAATAGATGGCGCTGGATGTCGATTACACATGTGGTCTATAGAAATTATCTCTTTAGAAATAATATAGATGAATAGGGTAGTTGACTAATATCGATGTAGTAAAAAATATTGATACTTAACCAAAATATTGGTAAATAAGAACCAATAGCCTAAATTTTCAGTTAAAAATATAACGTCTAGCTGGTTTTGTGAGCATTCAAAGTTTCATGGGCAAGTCCATTTTTAAAGTTTATAATATTATAAAAATAATTATATCATTGAACTATCCACATATTAAACACAAACTTTTATTATAAAACTATGTACATAAACGAAACATTTGATATAGCTACCAAACAAAATTTGCTAGACGCGCTTACAAGATACCAGCGGGTGACGTCACATGTTGGTAGCCATTTGTATAGAGCGTTTTTGGGCCCGCGTAAAATATGTGCTCTTAAAGTTGTGATATCTCAGGTAATTCAATCAGAATCAAATAATTCTTTCAACAATGTTTTCTTTAATAGAGGGGTCTTTTGATTAAACACATAAAAAAAAATAGTCAAGTACCCTATTGGTGATACATTACCTATACATACATAGGGTATAGGACTTTAGACTTTTTCTAGATTGGCAGAAGAGCAGACGGATCTCTTGATGGTAAGCGATTGCCGCCGCCCATAGGCACCCGGAACACCAGTGGAGTCACAAATGCGTTCGGGTTTGTGATCACCAATCCGCATTAGGCAAGCGTGGTGATTAAGCCTCTAATCCCATCATAGTAGCGATGACTTGATTTCCATGCCCTGTCCTGCAGAGGGACAGTATATAGCAGCGGTCGTCACACTTTACTCTTCAAGGGCCACATATCAATATGAACATCAGGGCCCGCGCCGCAGTATATGCGTTTCAAGAGCTTTTGCATAGGTACTTAATACTTATCCATAGTAGTCCACACTATTCATATTATGTAAATGCGAAATTGAATGTCTATTACTTCTCTACTCAAAAACCACTAAACTGATTTCTGATAAATACGAATATGTAGTTGACTAGTAATTAAATAAATCCACTATATCGCGGGCCGCACAAATAACGTCTGCGGGCCGCAATTTGACGACCACGGGTATATAGGCTAATACTTACTTTACGTGATCAGGTCGGTTGGTGCTGAGCGACGGCGTGGTGTACGCGTCGCGGGACCTGAAGGCCGACATCATCGTGGATATGGCCACGCTCACCGGTGCTCAGGTAAGAACCATACGGGGTATGAAACATTAAAATGAAAATGAATTTATTCAGAGACAACAAGGGGGGCTATCGTGTGTGAAAAATCCGCTAGATGGCGTACTTGAGAACAAAGGTTCAACTTCGACGTCATTGGTTGGTTTGTGACATATTGACATCTTACATCAACAATAACTAATCACCAGAACCATCCACCATCTACAGTACACAGATGGACCTTGGTTCTCAAGTACGCCATAGCTCTACTGTCTCTTTACAAATATTGGTATCAGATTAGATGGCTTCCATCAACATTGGAGCTGATTCTATGTTGATGGAAGTGAACCTTCACTAAATCTACCTACAGAGGCAAGAGGGCGGGAGGGGGTAAGAGGTAGGTAGATTCCCCCCCTACTGTTATCGTTACATTATTAGGATACTAGTGGCCCGCCCTCACTTAGGTTCGGGTCAGTAGTTCCACTGTCTACCAATAGATGGCGTTAAGCTTTGATTGTATTGCGTTAGTGTATCGTGTTTTGGGTTCACCTATAAGCTTGCACGTGCACGTTCAGCACGTGGAATATGAGATTAACCTCTTTATAAATAGTACTAGTGGCCCGCCCACACTTCGCTTCGAGGCCGTAATTCATAAATGAACCAATAGATGGCGCTGTGTCCAATTACATAGCGCAAGCGTTTCGTGTTTTCGGTTTATCTATAAGCCTTGTCGTTGTCTATTGAAGTTATCTCTTTATAAATAGTATAGATTAGCAAACTGAAGTGGCAGTGGGCTGGTCACATTAGCCGCAGAACTGACAACCGTTGGAGCCATAAAGTCCTTGAGTGGAGACCACGACTCGGTAAGCGTATTGTTGGACGCCCTGCTACAAGATGGGATGACGACATTCGAATGCTGGCTGGAGTGGGCTGGATGAGAGTGGCCGAAAATCGGGAGCGGTGGCGTGCATTGGGGGAGACCTATGACCAGCAGTGGACGAGCGTGGGTTGCTGATGATGATGAAATAGTATAGATAGTGTTGTGTTCCGTAGGGCACGGCAACGGGCAAGTACCACGCGGGCATAATGTCCAACTCGCGGCGGCTCGAGGCCGCGTGCGTGCGCGCCGGCGCGCTGTCCGGCGACCTGGCGCACGCGCTGCCCTTCGCGCCCGAGTTACACTTCACAGAGTTCAGCTCCTGCGTGGCCGACATGAAGAACAGCGTCGCCGTGAGTCCATACCACACTATATCATAGATTCGATATATAGACACACACACGTCACACTTCCACACACACGCACTTCACATATTAACCAACACATGCCACTGTATGTGTATGTGTAATAGTTGTTTGGGACTAAGATACTTAGCTTCATTGGTGCTTAGTTTAGAATAGAATATCGTTTATTCAAAAAAAAAAACACTTTACATGTCATTAATGATCTGCTCTCACAAAAGGTTGCCCTGTGTAGTGAGAGGAGGCTCTTCTTACAATATTACATTTTAGCAAACGTGTTTTATTTAACATAAATAATGATATATAACAAACAACTTAATCTATTTTTATAACTGTGGATGCAGGTGTGTTGTATTGGGTTTGTACGGTGTGTGACGTGTTTGTGTGGTGTGTCAAATCCAGTGAGTAGTGCCATCTCGCTCATTATGATATTACAGTACAATTCACGACTATCGAGTGTCGCCGCTGCTGTAGCAACCGAACATGGCGCGCACGCATCAAACAATTAGAAATTGTCATGTTTAGCGCGCGTAAGCGGAACGTTGTGATTGATTAAGATTGTTTAAATTTGAGACTTCTGCCACAAAATAATTACACACAGAAGTTAGACTTTGACCTGATTTTGAATTTAGAAGAGTTCGTTGACATATGCTAGGGTTGTTGCCCGGCATGAGTACATAAGCGCGCGGCCTCTACCATAGACCTCGACAGTTTGACAATCTTATGTCATAAGTTAGGAATAATGTGGTCGAAAAGGCGTTTTTGCCCGTTAGTGCGCATGCGTGAGTACATGACATGTTTTTAGTTCTTAGTGGGCAGTCAGCCTTCTGTGTCAATATGTATTTTGTGCTTCTGCACAGTTACATCAGTGTAACATATAAAACTGGTACTACTATACACCTGTACACATTCTACAGATGCAAGTGTCGCTCGCTTGGCTAACGGTATGTACGTGTTGCGTTGCAGGACCGCAACAACGCGCAGCCGTCGTGCGCGGGGCTGTTCATCCTGGCGCACCTGGGCTTCGACTTCCCCGGCGCCTGGCTGCACATCGACATGGCCGCGCCGGCGCACTGCGTGAGTACTATACGAAATTAATTAGGTTCCCAAACCCTGCCATACTAATACGTCTACTATACTACTTTGACAACAGCGACAGTGGTACCATAATTTATTTAAGACTTTCCTGTTGAATAACAGCCACTATTAAATTCGTAACACGTTATATAGCTGTTACCCGCGACTTCGTCCGTGTGGAATAGTATCTTTGGGTACCATTTTTGATTTATTTAATAATTTTCACTCCCCCTTTTTAACCTTTTACAACTCCCTTTTCGCAATAATAAGTAGCTAATGTTCTTTCTCAGTAAAATGTTACATTACAAGTCGTAAATGTTACATTACAAGTCGTAAATGTTACCTTACAAGTCGTAAATGTTACCTTACAAGTCGTAAATGTTACAAGTCGTAACATGTTACATTACAAGTCGTAACATGTTACATTACAACAAGTCGTAAATGTTACATTACAAGTCGTAAATGTTACCTTACAAGTCGTAAATGTTACCTTACAAGTCGTAATTGTTACCTTACAAGTCGTAAATGTTACATTACAAGTCGTAAATATTACATTACAAGTCGTAACATTTTACATTACAAGTCGTAAATGTTACATTACAAGTCGTAAATGTTAACTTACAAGTCGTAAATGTTACATTACAAGTCGTAAATATTATATTACAAGTTTTAACATGTTTTATTACAAATATACCACACTCACAATGTATTAACCCTCTATAACTCAATAACATGTTTTTTATTTTTTTAGTTGTTATTGGGTAATTAAACCAAAATAAAAATACACGTGTTTCATAGTTTTTATTTATTGTAATTATTTTCCGAAAAAAATTGAAAAATAGGGAGCGTTGCCTAGGGGCAACACTGAGTTGTAATCTTAAAAACTATACATATAAAAGGAAGTTATGAGAGATGGAAGTTCCTGAAGCAGTTCTTGGTTTTGGTATAGCATAGAGCAACCCCGCATTTTTCGCATGTATTGTGAGTAAATCCAGTACATTTTGGAAACTTGCACCTAATTTTTTTGTCAGACCATTGGGGCCAGTGCCCAATCTGGTCTTGCCGTACTGCCATAGGAGGTGCATGCTGTGCAGGTCCTTTATGTTTTTTGGCTTGTATCTCGTTTTCCAGCGAACGGCGACTAGACATACTAGGCTTTGTACCCAATTTACAAAGAGTAACTGCAACATCTAGACGAAAATCTGCTGATGATAAACGACACGAAAGGCCGTTGTCTTTACAGACTCTTTTATAAAGCAACCATGCGTTTGCCATTGTGAGATCCAAGTAATGATAAAATAGACGAATTTGCCATCGTTTGCTACGCAACTGTATCTTGTATATCGCCATGATGCTGTCAATGAGGTCAACACCACCCATGTGGCGATTGTACTCTCCTACAACGTTCGGACGTTTTATGCTCACGTACCTAGAGTTCTGTTTGTCCCATCTGCGAACATCAGTTTCAGGCTGTATTCCAGCAAAAGTAGAAACCAGAGTGACAATTTTGTTATCTTTCCATGCCACATTAGAAATGTCGGTACCATTGACGTCAGCTACATATTCTTCTGAATGTCCTCTGGGTTTTTTCAATAGTATCTTTTCTGGTTGCAACTTACAGTCTGGGATTCTATTTCTTCTAATCGTACCAAGACTGTGAATGCCTTCTTTGGCCAAATATTCCAACAGACGAAGAGAGGTAAAGTAATTGTCAAAATACAATTGGTAATTTTGATGCCTTGGAATTAAACGCGCTAACCTCATGACGACGTTGGATGCTGCGCCCAAATCTGGCTCTTCTGGAAGAGTAATGTTTTCCTTACCAGTTTCAATTTCTGTTTTATAGGCATAACCAGAAACGCCACTCAACACATAAATTTTATAACCCCATTTATGTGGCTTTTGAGGGTTGTATCGCTTCAACACATTCCGTGCCTTAGTGGAACACATTTGCTCGTCAACACAGAGGTGTTCTTCCAAAGGAACCTTTTTGTAAGCTGCATTTAGAGATTCAACCACTGGTCTTATTTTGAAAATTCTATCATAACCAGGATCGTTTCTAGGTAGATTTTTACTATTGTCATTGAAGTGTAAAGTTTGGCGCACTTTCTCAAATTTATTCAATGGCATAGTATCCTGTATTATTGGGGTACCAAGTATTGGGTTCCAGTGGTTCGTAACTCTGGGTAATCGGATAAGAGACATTAGATAAACCACGCCCATAAATTGCCTGATATCCATTTCTGTCACACGAAAAGTGCTATTAGGATCATTCTGAACTTGGTAAAGATTGGTCTCTTCTGATATCATCTTGATAAGCTCTTGTGGAAAGAGGTAAAAGAAAAACTGGATAGGGGTTTCTAGTTCTAAAAGTTCAGTGCCTAAGTTCATGTTACCCTTGAATCTAAGCTGCTCAGAATTTACCTGTAGGCTCTTCTTCTTCCAGCGTAAATTCAATTTAGTAGGTTTCGTTGCAGTTTTATTTGATTGATTGCTTTGAGCTGATGAAGGAAGAGGACCGTGTGATGCAGTTTCAGCGCTTGGAGGTGATGGAACTGAGCTTTCGTGGTTACTTTCTAAGGTTTCTATTATAGAATCAACGTCGATATCTAAGGTGGAAGTATTGTCTTCAAAAGTTTCTAATTCGGGGGAAAAATCTGGGTCGGCGAGGCTGTCATCGTCGAAATCCAAACCGTCCTCACTGTCATCATCATCCTGCAGAATCGAGGTAATATCCTCTTCTAAAAGGACTCGATGAGGACGCTTACGAGCTGCCCTGAAACATGATATCGAGTGATCATGATATAATCTATACACACACAAAATAATACCCCTATCCGTCAATGTAGCTTACGGGCAACAAACACAAATTCAAAAAAAAGATCAATATAATGAAAACAAATGTTATTGATAACGTCAAATATCAAATATTCAAACACTTACCTGTTCATGTTATTGAAAATAAAGCCTTAAAACTCGAAATAACTATATTTAAATAATTTTCAATTCGGAGCACGCGCGCACTTGTTCAAACCACTAACGACTTTGTAAAAAAACATCAATTGGTGACAAGTAACGCCATCTAGTTATTAGTTTTTAAACTTGTTCGTTACTTCTGTTTGTAGACTACAGTATACAGTGCGATGTTTTGTCAGAAAACGAATTGTATGGATGTAGTGATAGATCGGACGGTATGTTGCTTACAGTCTACATCATGATATAGAGGGTTAACATCAGGGCGAACGCGCAACCGGGTACGGCGTGGCGCTCCTCCCCGTGCTGTTCGGGTCGCGCACGCAGAACTCCCTGCTGCGGGCGCTCTGCCCTCAGCAGGCCTGATGCCCGCGCCTGCTCCCTCCGCACCCCCCCGCGCACGGGCCCCTACCGCACCGTCCTCTCCACGCGGGGGACGGAGGTCTCCAAGGCCCTCGAAATAGTGTTGCCGGAAAATCGATTGTGCATCGATTATTAATCGATTGTGTAAATGGGGCCCAAATAATCTAACAATCGATA
This sequence comes from Cnaphalocrocis medinalis, assembly GCA_014851415.1. Lineage (NCBI taxonomy): Eukaryota > Metazoa > Arthropoda > Insecta > Lepidoptera > Crambidae > Cnaphalocrocis > Cnaphalocrocis medinalis. Next base: position 25,347 of record JABMDO010000544.1, read on the forward strand.
GTATCAAAATAATTGATTATAATCGATTAATCGATATAATGTGTAGTCAAATACTATATAATCGATATATTCGATAGTCCAATCGATTTTTAGATTATTTAGGGTGGACACAATCGATTAATCGATAATGGATTATCGGGCAACACTACCTCGAATTGGAGCTCCGGTCAAGAAAGAAGAGGGGTAGGTTCATTGGTGCTTTCACCTAAATGGGACAGTGAGATAAGTATCCAGTACCGCGACTAAACCGCTTACGGAGCGGTTTACACCTGAAGTACAGTTGCGAATTAAGTACTCGTGGGCCCTCGAATTAATAGATACAGAAGTAAAAAATAGAAAAAATCATATCAATTGGTTGAACCTACACGAAAGTCATTAAGATTATTACAAAATGGAAAATCGGCGTCAAGTTCAATTCAATATCTTTATTGCTTTTTCAAGTTTTTTTAGTTTGACACCAAACCATAGACAAAAAAATACTAAAATGTATTTATTATACGGGGCAGCCTAGCGAAGCGTGGTTATTGTTTAATTTTTGTAAGCTTATTGTTTATAATAATCAAACAAAAGTATAAAAATTAGGATAAGCGATAACACGATTTATATTTTACGTTGGTAAGATAAAATCATTTTCAATTAGTTGGTAAAATTATGTTGCACAGTTACAGTTGAAATGTACTAACATTAGGTATGTTTATTTTTTCATAAACAGATCCAGATAAAATATTATCTGAGATATTTTCGTCATCAAAGAATAATGTTTTAAACATGTAGTTAGATAGTAAAAGTTATAATCAAATTGGTTCTACCAATAGTTCAATATAGATATAAGTGTACATGGAAATAAGTGATGTACAATAACACTTTTACACATTATCTTTAAGTTACCAGTTGAATATTTTTATATAGCATTTTGTATTGATGATTTAAGCTTGTGATTTTTAAAGTTTGGAGCAACTGACTAATCTTACATTTGTAATACAGAGAAGTACCGTTGGGTCCGATTTTAGAATGTGTCAACTAAAATCACTTTTGACTCTTATTTATACCATTAGAACCCACAATAGCCTTTTTTTTTAAAAACAGTTGTGAGGTCGTGCGCTAAAAATAAAATCAGTGTTTTCTATTTCATGACCGTATATTAGTGACACCATTTAAAAAAGGACCCACTTGCTAACAGAGCATAATAATATAATAGTTGTTTAACTTATCAATGTGTAAGTATCTTGACTATTTTTAACACATTTATTTCGTTAACAGTCGATTTTTACACTATTTTTATATTATCACTGCTAAGTTTTTTTGCTTATATTAAAAAACTTCATTATGTTTAACTTGGTTATGAACATTATGGTTAATTTAAACAGTATGTAGGTACTAACAAACAACCTGAGAAACTTCTTTCTAATTTGAGTATTATCGAATAGTTTACATAACTAATAGCAATAAGTTCAAATGTGTTCGTTAGAGCCAAAATACTAAGCCATAATGATATATAAGTATGTAAGTTAAAATGTTGTAGGTAGATAGATACTAAATCTTATTAACACTTGAAGAGTTACTAGCGCAATACTATATTTGAAAATTAAAATTACGGATGATAATTTATTTTTTATAGATTTAAGTATTATTAAAATTTTATAATCAAAATTACCAA
>JABMDO010000545.1:0-51756 GCA_014851415.1 Cnaphalocrocis medinalis
TTAAAATGTTGTAGGTAGATAGATACTAAATCTTATTAACACTTGAAGAGTTACTAGCGCAATACTATATTTGAAAATTAAAATTACGGATGATAATTTATTTTTTATAGATTAAGTATTATTAAAATTTTATAATCAAAATTACCAATAAATAAATTACATCAGCAAGTGTTTTTAGAAAAAAGCGGTATACTATGGTACGATGATTTTATTGCAGTAGCAACATTGTCGTAGTTTTTTTGGTCTTGAATTCCAGTTTTGGGTATAGTTTGAGACCAGCCGGGCTAAGTTGCGCGCCACGAGATAATTTTGTCGACACTCGTATTGCGTCAGCGCTATAGTCTATTTCAATTATGATGTCCCTTTGGAAAGATGTCAAAAGTTCAGTACTAGGGAAGTACTCTTAGAAATCGATATTCAGCGGCATCGATTATCGATTTGTAACCAATTTTTACCCTGTTTATGATACTAAATTGGATAATGTGTCTGTACATCGCTCGTTTGCTTCGATACCTACTATAATTTGTAATCTTAGTTTACTAAGAAAAGTTTGTTTCTCAATAAGTGAATAACCTTTGTAGTTCTAATGAGAAATAATAAAGTTCTTTAACCATAACCATATTTGTAACCAGTCTATAACATGTATTTTTTTTAGGTATCGTTCTTAACGATTTACCGAGTTTAAACATACACAAAAGTGCCCAATCCGCGCATGTACATTTGTACAAGCCTTAAGAAAAACACGTACGTCTTATTGTATAGTCCGCGGCATCGAACAATAGCGATGACCGTTAGTTTGCGCACTTGTAGAACAGATGAATTTCTACTGAAATTGGTTTCTGCGCACTCAAGGTCATCATCGCTATTGTTTCATGCTGCAAACTTAGTCGTAGGCTTTTCTGCACTCTCCTCGTAGTGATTGAAGTGACACTCAAAATGGCAGATGATGATTGAACACGATTTTTTTAAATCGGCAAATATAGAATTTTGTATCTCTGGAACATGCCGAATACTTGAGGTGCGTCACTATGTTCAAAAGTCAATCACAAACCATAGTACGTAACCGCAATCGCGCAAAAATAACTATTGTTTTATTTTGAAGTTTACGTTATTTTGAGCATTATATTCAAAACAATATATTAATTTTGCTTGTGAATCAATTGTAGGATGTTTTTGGATTATTGTATAATTTTCAAATGACTATTAACTACCAAATACAAAAAGGGACTTCATAATGAATGTATTGAAACAGACTATAATTGTAGGGTATTTTTGTATAATTGTATATTTTCCTCATACCGATTTACTACCAAGTACGAAAAGATATAATATTTGATTTGATCTATAGATCTCGCGCGTTACGTACACGTAACGTGCAGAGTTACGTTCTTCGAAATGTCCAGGGGGACATCATAATTGAAACAGACTATAGTTGCTTCTCGCTCACCTGACAGGGCGATAGAAAGATACGCTCTCGCGAACGAGAGTCGACAAAATTTTGTCGCGGTGCGCATCTTAGCCCGGCTGGTTGATTGGTGTGATTGTCCGGCGCGTTTATTTATTTATTTTATTTTATTTATCTTTCCATAATTCCAGATGGAAAGTGCGCAAGAGCGTCCAGAGCGTGTCGCTGTTCATAGTGGACGCGCTGCAGCTGCTGGGCGGCGAGGAGGGGCCCGTGCTGGAGGTGGTCTGCTCCCGGATGAGATATATATCCTCGCAGATTGGTGAGCGTTTACAGAAGTCCCGTATGCAAATAACGAATATTTTGACTTTGACATCGAATGTGAATAATTATCACGGAATTAATGAATGGAGGCTACCGCGTGTGGAACATCCGTTAGATGGCGTACGTGTAGACTGAGGTCCAACTACACGGTGATTGGTTATGTTTGATGTGGGATGTCAAAATGTCACTAAACGACCAATGACGTTGAAGTTGGACCTCCTGTGCTGTGTTTCGCCGAGTGAGTGAGGGTACCGGAGGCCCACTTGGGGGGGAAGGGGATAAAAGGTTAGCAGCGCACTTGTAACTCCACTGGTGTTGCAAGTGTCCATGGGCGGCGGAAATTGCTTACCATCAGGTGATCCGCCTGCTCGCCTGCTACCTATAGCATAAAAAAAAAAAAAAAACCATCCAAATTTTTAAGACTTAGAATTTGAAAGTGAACAGCTTTCTCCTAGAAACATGGGTCGAATTATGTTAGTAATCGAATAATTTATGGTCGAATTACACAATTACATTGACAATTATGAATTGACAAAAGCCCATGGACACCCGCAACACCGGAGGCAACAAGTACGCTGCCGACCTTTGAAAAAGTAATACGCTCGCTTTTTGAAGGTTTGCAAGTCGTATTAGTCCGGAAATACCACAAGCGTCAGTTTTGTGGTTTAAGGCAGAAAGTTTATGAAGAAACGCATAGTTGAAGACTGCCAACCATCTGAACGATGGGCTGACGCTACTTAGTACGGAGTCAGGTCAATGTATGCGATGTTGTGCCATCTACACGTGAATTTTTATTGTTATTATTTCATTAATACGTTGTTCTCAGGGCGTCCCATCCGCATAGTAGCTCTGTCCCTGCCGCTGGCGGACGCGCGGGACGTGTCCCAGTGGCTGGGCTGCGGCGCCAACGCCTCCTTCAACTTCCACCCCAGCGTGAGGCCGCTGCCTCTGGAGCTGCATATACAGGTGAGAGACAGCGGAGTACTGTCAGCGACACGGCTAGTTACATCAAGCGGGACGTGTCCCAGTGGCTGGGCTGCGGCGCCAACGCCTCCTTCAACTTCCACCCCAGCGTGAGGCCGCTGCCTCTGGAGCTGCATATACAGGTGAGAGACAGCGGAGTACTGTCAGCGACACGGCTAGTTACATCAAGCGGGACGTGTCCCAGTGGCTGGGCTGCGGCGCCAACGCCTCCTTCAACTTCCACCCCAGCGTGAGGCCGCTGCCTCTGGAGCTGCATATACAGGTGAGAGACAGCGGAGTACTGTCAGCGACACGGCTAGTTACATCAAGCGGGACGTGTCCCAGTGGCTGGGCTGCGGCGCCAACGCCTCCTTCAACTTCCACCCCAGCGTGAGGCCGCTGCCTCTGGAGCTGCATATACAGGTGAGAGACAGCGGAGTACTGTCAGCGACACGGCTAGTTACATCAAGCGGGACGTGTCCCAGTGGCTGGGCTGCGGCGCCAACGCCTCCTTCAACTTCCACCCCAGCGTGAGGCCGCTGCCTCTGGAGCTGCATATACAGGTGAGAGACAGCGGAGTACTGTCAGCGACACGGCTAGTTACATCAAGCGGGACGTGTCCCAGTGGCTGGGCTGCGGCGCCAACGCCTCCTTCAACTTCCACCCCAGCGTGAGGCCGCTGCCTCTGGAGCTGCATATACAGGTGAGAGACAGCGGAGTACTGTCAGCGACACGGCTAGTTACATCAAGCGGGACGTGTCCCAGTGGCTGGGCTGCGGCGCCAACGCCTCCTTCAACTTCCACCCCAGCGTGAGGCCGCTGCCTCTGGAGCTGCATATACAGGTGAGAGACAGCGGAGTACTGTCAGCGACACGGCTAGTTACATCAAGCGGGACGTGTCCCAGTGGCTGGGCTGCGGCGCCAACGCCTCCTTCAACTTCCACCCCAGCGTGAGGCCGCTGCCTCTGGAGCTGCATATACAGGTGAGAGACAGCGGAGTACTGTCAGCGACACGGCTAGTTACATCAAGCGGGACGTGTCCCAGTGGCTGGGCTGCGGCGCCAACGCCTCCTTCAACTTCCACCCCAGCGTGAGGCCGCTGCCTCTGGAGCTGCATATACAGGTGAGAGACAGCGGAGTACTGTCAGCGACACGGCTAGTTACATCAAGCGGGACGTGTCCCAGTGGCTGGGCTGCGGCGCCAACGCCTCCTTCAACTTCCACCCCAGCGTGAGGCCGCTGCCTCTGGAGCTGCATATACAGGTGAGAGACAGCGGAGTACTGTCAGCGACACGGCTAGTTACATCAAGCGGGACGTGTCCCAGTGGCTGGGCTGCGGCGCCAACGCCTCCTTCAACTTCCACCCCAGCGTGAGGCCGCTGCCTCTGGAGCTGCATATACAGGTGAGAGACAGCGGAGTACTGTCAGCGACACGGCTAGTTACATCAAGCGGGACGTGTCCCAGTGGCTGGGCTGCGGCGCCAACGCCTCCTTCAACTTCCACCCCAGCGTGAGGCCGCTGCCTCTGGAGCTGCATATACAGGTGAGAGACAGCGGAGTACTGTCAGCGACACGGCTAGTTACATCAAGCGGGACGTGTCCCAGTGGCTGGGCTGCGGCGCCAACGCCTCCTTCAACTTCCACCCCAGCGTGAGGCCGCTGCCTCTGGAGCTGCATATACAGGTGAGAGACAGCGGAGTACTGTCAGCGACACGGCTAGTTACATCAAGCGGGACGTGTCCCAGTGGCTGGGCTGCGGCGCCAACGCCTCCTTCAACTTCCACCCCAGCGTGAGGCCGCTGCCTCTGGAGCTGCATATACAGGTGAGAGACAGCGGAGTACTGTCAGCGACACGGCTAGTTACATCAAGCGGGACGTGTCCCAGTGGCTGGGCTGCGGCGCCAACGCCTCCTTCAACTTCCACCCCAGCGTGAGGCCGCTGCCTCTGGAGCTGCATATACAGGTGAGAGACAGCGGAGTACTGTCAGCGACACGGCTAGTTACATCAAGCGGGACGTGTCCCAGTGGCTGGGCTGCGGCGCCAACGCCTCCTTCAACTTCCACCCCAGCGTGAGGCCGCTGCCTCTGGAGCTGCATATACAGGTGAGAGACAGCGGAGTACTGTCAGCGACACGGCTAGTTACATCAAGCGGGACGTGTCCCAGTGGCTGGGCTGCGGCGCCAACGCCTCCTTCAACTTCCACCCCAGCGTGAGGCCGCTGCCTCTGGAGCTGCATATACAGGTGAGAGACAGCGGAGTACTGTCAGCGACACGGCTAGTTACATCAAGCGGGACGTGTCCCAGTGGCTGGGCTGCGGCGCCAACGCCTCCTTCAACTTCCACCCCAGCGTGAGGCCGCTGCCTCTGGAGCTGCATATACAGGTGAGAGACAGCGGAGTACTGTCAGCGACACGGCTAGTTACATCAAGCGGGACGTGTCCCAGTGGCTGGGCTGCGGCGCCAACGCCTCCTTCAACTTCCACCCCAGCGTGAGGCCGCTGCCTCTGGAGCTGCATATACAGGTGAGAGACAGCGGAGTACTGTCAGCGACACGGCTAGTTACATCAAGCGGGACGTGTCCCAGTGGCTGGGCTGCGGCGCCAACGCCTCCTTCAACTTCCACCCCAGCGTGAGGCCGCTGCCTCTGGAGCTGCATATACAGGTGAGAGACAGCGGAGTACTGTCAGCGACACGGCTAGTTACATCAAGCGGGACGTGTCCCAGTGGCTGGGCTGCGGCGCCAACGCCTCCTTCAACTTCCACCCCAGCGTGAGGCCGCTGCCTCTGGAGCTGCATATACAGGTGAGAGACAGCGGAGTACTGTCAGCGACACGGCTAGTTACCCCGAGTGGTGCAAAAAATGTTGTGACTCAGACATAAGGATGAATAAAAAAGGGTTAAGGTGACACTGTGACGAAACTAGCGTCGCCAATTGATTTAAATTAATTGTGACGATTATGAGATACTTAAAGAAATCCTTCTAAGAAAACATTTACGAATGCAATAACATATTTTTGATCTACGTAACAATATTTTTTACACGCACCAAGTAACAATAATTTTCATAATTGCGAAAAGTGACCATTACTCGTATTGAGATTTGTAAGAAGAAATTATCACATAAGTTTGCCCTAAAAAATGTTTAATACTTTTCTTTTTTGTTTTCATAGAAGGATTTTTTCAAATATATATCATAATTCTTACTTATACAGACCAGCGGGTCGTTCTACATCATCCTAGTGATCTTCAAGAAAATGCTTATTTCTACCTTAAGAGCCGGCAAAGCATTTGTGATACCTCAGGTGTTGCAGATGTCCATGGGCGGCGGGTCACCTGTAGCGCTACCATGAGTTGACATCTAAAACTGATATAACGTAAACTATTGCTCTGTCTCTTTTAAATGCATGACAATGAAAGAGACAAAGCGATAGTTTTCGATAGCGAGGATAGTATTTCAAACTCATGGTAAGGCTACTGATGGTAAGTGACCACCGCCGCCCATTGACATCAGCTACACCAGCCGGGCTAAGATGCGCACCACGAGATAATTTTGTCGACACTCGTATTGCGTCAGCGCTAGTTGCTTCTCGCTCACCTGACAGGGTGAGGAGCGGGATAGAAAGATACGCTCTCGCGAACGAGAGTCGACAAAATTTTGTCGCGGTGCGCATCTTAGCCTGGCAGGAGTGCGGATGCGTTGGTGGCCTTTTAGGATAGGCTCATTTCTTGAAGATGTCGTCTGCTCGTTTCTCGGCTATAAAGTAAAAAAATAATGATAATCTTGTTTCCCACAGGGCTTCAACATATCCCACGCGGCGTCCCGCTTCGCAGCCATGACTAAGCCAATATACAACGCAGTGGTCCGGCACGCTGGCAGCAAGCCGTGCGCCGTGTTCGTGCCCTCGCGGCGGTGGGCGCGGCTGCTGGCAGCCGACCTGTTGGCGTTGGCGGCCGCGCACAAGCGGCCGGGAAGGTTCCTGCATGCTAGGCCGGATTTGATGCAGCCGTTCTTGAAGAGGTTGAACGATAAGGTATGTTAGCTACTTGATAAGTCAAATATCTTTTTTTTTTATGTGATAGGTACCAGACGAGCAGGCGGATCACCTGATGGTAAGCGATAGACACCTGCGTAACCAATAGAGTACAAGTGCGCTGCCGATCTTTGACTCCTTTCCCCCAAATGTTTTTTCATTTATCGTTAAATCAATTAGATATGTTGTTATGGTAATTGGGTATTTGACTAATCTCGATTTAGTAAAAAATATTGATACTCTATCAAAATATTGGTAAATAAGAACCAATGGCCAACATTTTCAGTTAAAAATATAACATCTAGCTGGTTTTGTGAGCATTGAAGTTTCATGGGCAAGTCCATTTTTAAAGTATAAAATTAAAAAAAAATAATTATATCATTGAACTACCCGTACATTTTTCATCAACTTTTATTATAAAACCATATACTTAAACGAAACATTTGATATAGCTACCATATAAAATTTACTAGACGCGCATACAGAAGGTTGAATCGTGACGTCACGATTCAATAGCCATTTGTATAGAGCGTTTTTGGGTTTGCCCAAAATACGTGCTCTTAAAGTTGTGATATCTCAGGTAATTCAAATGAGAATCAAGTGATTCTTTCAACGATGTTTCTTAAATTGAGGCGTCTTTTGATTAAACACATAAAAAAAAATTGTCAAATACCCAATTGCCGCCGCCCATGGACACCTGCAACACCAGTGGAGCTACAAGTGCGCTGCCAACTTTTTATCGTCTAGTAAATTTTATTTGGTAGCTATATCAAATGTTTCGTTTATGTACATGGCTTTATGATAAAATGTTGTGTATAATGTATGGGTAGTTCCATGATATAATTGTTTTTTTTTTAATTTGTACTTTAAAAAACGGACTTGCCCATGAAACTTCGAATGCTCACAAAACCGTTACCGACGTTATATTTATAACTGAAAATTTAGGCTATTGGTTCTTATTTACCAATATTATGATAGAGTATCAATATTTTTTACTACATCAAATACCCAATTAAAGCTTATTATTTTTTTTTTTTTTTTTATGAGATAGGGGGCAGACGAACAGACGGTTCACCTGATGGTAAGTGATTACCGCCGCCCATGGACACCCGCAACACCAGAGGAGTCGCAAATGCGCTGCCGACCTTTTAAGAAGGAATACGCTCGCTTTTTGAAGGTTTGTGGGTCGTATCTGTTAAGGTCTATATTCTCTTGCACTACACATCATACAACACATACGCACAGTCACCCGAACTAACGCGTTGGTAGTCGAAACTTATGGATGGTTTGAGAAACATCGAGAATAGTTGCTGTGCCCCCGAATATTCTGGAAGTTATTTCTCGAACATTCGCTATCGAATGTTCTGGAAGCAAGTACATATATGGAATCATAGCCGAAGTATCGGTTAGGAGGACTAGTGGTTAAAGAACGCATTTGAACTGTGGGAGAGCCACGCTTCGGCATGAATGGGCCGGACCAAATTTATTTATAATTTATTTATTTATACCATTGATACGATCCTCAGATGCTGAAAGAGACCCTGGCTGCAGGCGTGGCGTACCTCCACGAGGGAGTGGAGGCAGGTGACCGGCGTGTTGTCCAGCAGCTGCTGGAGTCCGGCGCCGTCCAGCTGTGTGTGGTCGCCGCGGAGCTAGCGTGGGCATTCGCGGCCCACGTGCACACCGTCATAGTGGCTGATACACACACGTGAGTCACTAACACGAGGGAGTGGAGGCCGCGTGGCCCAACAGCTGCTGGAGTCCGGCGCCGTCCAGCTGTGTGTGGTCGCCGCGGAGCTAGCGTGGGCATTCGCGGCCCACGTGCACACCGTCATAGTGGCTGATACACACACGTGAGTCACTAACACGAGGGAGTGGAGGCCGCGTGGCCCAACAGCTGCTGGAGTCCGGCGCCGTCCAGCTGTGTGTGGTCGCCGCGGAGCTAGCGTGGGCATTCGCGGCCCACGTGCACACCGTCATAGTGGCTGATACACACACGTGAGTCACTAACACGAGGGAGTGGAGGCCGCGTGGCCCAACAGCTGCTGGAGTCCGGCGCCGTCCAGCTGTGTGTGGTCGCCGCGGAGCTAGCGTGGGCATTCGCGGCCCACGTGCACACCGTCATAGTGGCTGATACACACACGTGAGTCACTAACACGAGGGAGTGGAGGCCGCGTGGCCCAACAGCTGCTGGAGTCCGGCGCCGTCCAGCTGTGTGTAGTCGCCGCGGAGCTAGCGTGGGCATTCGCGGCCCACGTGCACACCGTCATAGTGGCTGATACACACACGTGAGTCACTAACACGAAGGAGTGGAGGCCGCGTGGCCCAACAGCTGCTGGAGTCCGGCGCCGTCCAGCTGTGTGTGGTCGCCGCGGAGCTAGCGTGGGCATTCGCGGCCCACGTGCACACCGTCATAGTGGCTGATACACACACGTGAGTCACTAACACGAGGGAGTTGGAGGCCGCGTGGCCCAACAGTGCTGGAGTCCGGCGCCGTCCAGCTGTGTGTGGTCGCCGCGGAGCTAGCGTGGGCATTCGCGGCCCACGTGCACACCGTCATAGTGGCTGATACACACACGTGAGTCACTAACACGAAGGAGTGGAGGCCGCGTGGCCCAACAGCTGCTGGAGTCCCGGCGCCGTCCAGCTGTGTGTGGTCGCCGCGGAGCTAGCGTGGGCATTCGCGGCCCCACGGTGCACAACCGTCATAGTGGCTGATACACACACGTGAGTCACTAACACGAGGGAGTGGAGGCCGCGTGGCCCAACAGCTGCTGGAGTCCGGCGCCGTCCAGCTGTGTGTGGTCGCCGCAGGAGCTAGCGTGGGCATTCGCGGCCCACCGTGCACACCGTCATAGTGGCTGATACACCACACGTGAGGTCACTAACACGAGGGAGTGGAGGGCCGCGTGGCCCAACAGCTGCTGGAGTCCGGCGCCCCGTCCAGCTGTGTGTGGTCGCCGCGGAGCTAGCGTGGGCATTCGCGGCCCACGTGCACACCGTCATAGTGGCTGATACACACACGTGATGGAACCAGCACTTAGATAGTACTCAATACTCAATACTTTATTGCTTCTATAGTGAACAAACAGATGGTAAATAAATACAATAAAGCAACCACTATAGACCCTGTAAGGGCACTGCAATATGAGAGGGAACAGCATTGTATTATAGGTGCTAGGATCGTAGATGTTGACGAAAAATTAGGGCTACTGCGTGTGGAAATTCCGTTTATGGCGTATCTGTAGACTGAGGTCCAACTAAACGGTGATTGGTTATTTTTGATGTGAAATGTTAAATTTCACTAACAACCAATGGCGTTAAAGTTGGAGCTCAGTCTACACGTACGCTATCTAACGGATTTAGCAGTAGTAGTAGTAGTCCCCATTGTAAAGAATGAGGGTTTTTGTATCCTATAGATGGCGTTACGTTGACGTCAGGTCGAACTTTGACGACATTGGTTGTTTCATAACTTAGTTATTCATAAATTTGACATGATATTTTTTTTATTTTGAGCGGGCGGCTATGCAGGTCCTGTTCAGACCAGTGTCACTGCGACCAGTTTGATCATTGTGATCGCCGCTATGCTACCAATTCAGTCCCAAACCCTACACTTTAAGAAAGTGTATTAGTTGTTTGGGACTGAGATCCCTAGCTTCATTGGGGCTTTAAATGTGCTTTCCCAGATGTATGCTACGTTTGCGCATCATTGGTCCGCATTCGGTGATGATGTGTATAGGGGTCTCATCCACCTCGTTACACATTCTACAAATTCTAGTGTCGCTCAGTTTGACATGATACATCAAATCAAATGAAATCAATCATTATTGCATGTCATAAACTACAATATACAGGATGTATCTGTGAACATTTACATCCCTTTAACCACGTGTTCTATCAACCATTCTGAACAACATTTGTTCAACAACTTTTCCAAATTCTTCGAAAAAAATTTCAACTCCCCATACAAAATGACCAAGTCACGTGACTGACTTTGTATGAAAAGATGGAAAATTTTTACGCGAATTTTCAAACTCATGAAACAATGGTGTTCAGGATGGTTGGTAGAACACGTGGTTAAAGGGATGTCAATGTTCACAGATACACCCTGTATTTGTACAAAGGTAGTAGGTAGTTCAAATGTTGTTGGACCAGCCGCTCTCTAATGCCATCTAGCGGACTTTTCGCAAAAGCCCTCATTGCTATAACATGTATAAAAATATGTCCATTCCATTTAACAGATACAACGGCAAACTCCACTGCTACGAGCAGTACCCCATCACGACCGTGCTGCAGATGCTGGGACGAGCGTGCCGACCGCTCGAGGACGAACACTCCGTGGCCGTCCTCATGTGCGTGCAACACCAGAAGACTGTCTACACCAAGCTGCTCAACGACTGTCTGCCGCTGGAGGTGAGGCATTTTTGGCCCATAGCTCACTTTTTTGAACTTTAGCATAAGGGTCAAAATTGGCATTCCCCTAGATGAGCTCTTTACCAAGCTTTCCAAAGAATAGTTACAGTTGGAGGTAAGGACTTTTTGGACCCTAGGTTAAAGGGCTATACGACTACGAACGAATAGCAATAATTGACATTATTGTTACTTGTCGCTTGTTTTATATATTGTATTGCATCTTGAAAAATTCAATTTGGCGGAGCTAGTTTCATTCGTATAGCCCCTTAATAAAGAATCTGCTCATATGCGATGTCATACAGAGAGAGGGGAGGTGTCACAGATGTAATCGCTCTATGAGTCTATGCTAATATCTTTTCTAACAATATTGTTCTATTCCAGAGTCACCTCGACCATAGACTCCACGATCACATCAACGCGGAGATCGTGACGAAGACCATAGAGAACAAACAGGATGCAGTCGACTACCTCACCTGGACGTTCCTGTACCGACGGCTCACGCAGAACCCTAACTATTACAACCTACAGGGGGTGACGCACAGGTGACTATTCTCTATGTGCGAAGTGGGTGGTGGGGAACGGTAAATCGATCGTAGCGCACGACATGGCAGAAATGTGAATAATTCTGGGCTGTCATGTGTCAAATTGCTTTATTTTCATAACTTCCTTTATAATTTTAAGTAAAAACGTAAAAATTTGCGATATGGGTCATAGTACATGCTGTGTCGTAAAATTGTAAAAACAATGGGGAAAAACAGTTCGTGCAAGTTTTATTCGTTTCCAACATCAAAGTGGACATTTACAGCAAAGACAAAATGGATAGCTGCTGTGAAGAGAAAAAAGTAAGAATCCATATTTTTCACGAGGAAGAAAATCGCTAGGTACAATTATACACTACTTCACTTTTTACACTATTTTTTTTCAATTTCGTTGAAAAATTAGTCGAAAATTAATATCACAAAGATATTTTATCATCTAGTTGACATGATTTGACAGATGACAAGTCCTGAATAGTTGCGGCCACTGTCATCGCGCACACAACGAATAGTACTCCTTTACTCTCGACTGCTATACAGGCTGTGTCTGTGTAAGGTGTTCGCCCGAAGTGCGAATGGTCCCGGGTTCGATTCCCAACCAAGTCAATTTAGGAAATTATATTTTTTCTTGGGTCTGAGTGTTCTGGGTTGACGCCCCCAGTTAATTATCTATCGTCATCTGGTACTCATAGTATAGGCACAAAATAATTACACACAGAAGTTAGACTTTGACCTGATTTTGAATTTAGAAGTGTTCGTTGACATATGCTAGGGTTGTGATATGAGTACATAAGCGCGCGGCCTCTACCATAGACCTCGACAGTTTGACAATCTTATGTCATAAGTTAGGATTAATGTGGTCGAAAAGGCGTTTTTGCCCGTTAGTGCGCATGCGTGAGTACATGACACGTTTTTAGCTCTTATAGTCGAGCCGTTGTATCATGCCCGATTTGACAATACCTTTTTTTTAATTTTGCACTTATCCTTATTATGAGGAACACATTTCGCGAATCATAAAGAACTTTATGATTTAAAAGTAGTCTTTATGATTCGCGAAATGTGTCCTCATAACAAGGATAAGAGCAAAATTAAAAAAAAGGTATTGTCAAATCGGGCATGATACAACGGCCCGACTATAGTGGGCAGTCAGCCTTCTGTGTCAATATGTATTTTGTGGCATAGGGGTTGTTCAATTTGAGACCAGGTTGATTGGTGTGATTGTCTGGCGCATTTTAACTTATACTGAATAAAGCTATTTTGAACTTTGTTTTTTATTTTTAACTAGCGGCCGCCCGCGACTTCGTCCGCGTGGAAAAGTAACTTTTTACCCCCCTTTTAACCCCTTACAGCCCCCTTTTCGCCAATAAAAAGTAGCCTATGTCCTTTCTCAGAGTCTAGATCATCTGTATACCAAATTTCATTTAAATCCGTTCAGTAGTTTTTTTCGTGAAAGAGTAACAGACAGACAGACAGACAGACAGACAGACAGACCAGGACAGAGTTACTTTCGCATTTATAATATTAGTAAGGATTTTGAGTTGTGCTACAGGGCGTCGGTAACATTGAGTGTCGTGGTTTGTCTCTGTGCGCGCAGCAGAACACCTGTCCGACAACCTGTCGGAGGCTGGTGGAGACGACGCTGTCGGGACCTGGAGCAAGCATCCCAGTGCATCGCGGTGGCGGGACGAGATGGACGTGCATGCCCGCCTCAACCTGGGAATGATTCGCCTTCCTACTACTACCTCAACTCAAACTATACCACCATCGGTCGAGTGGACATGTCACCTTAATAGACTTGTGTAAATCATGAGCGAGTTGATATAAAAGCTATATATCCTGCTTCAACTGAGCGAATTCGCTCTTCAACTCAATTACATCTCAATATATTTCTTCAAATCATTTCGCTCACTGAAACGATACGGTTTCAGATCATACTTAATCCGTCATTGAATGATTTTTTTAGGACTGTAGCGAGACAAAAGAAAAGAGTTTTTTGGAATTGAAATATAAAATTTACTTTCGAAATTTACAGTTTTATGATAATCAAAATTAGAGGGACGGGCGAGTGGTCGTACGGAGCGCGTGCGGCGTAGTAAGTTCACAGCGGACACAGGGTCCGGCGGTCATCGGTGGCCCCCCGCGACCGGGGGTCGTGGAGGCTTCTGATTGGCTAAAGCGGCGCGAACATCCTCCCGGCCATTGAAAGCTCTATTCTATGAGAGGCTTTCAATCTCTTCTTCTTCTGGATTGGGCAATAGGCAGAGGCGGTTGATTGCCCGTCTAACAATGCCGCTAGTTGTACTTATGTCGGCTACCCGTGGGACCCCATCTGATCCAGGGAAAAGTCGAACTACTCTCCCGAGTCTCCAGCAGAGCGGTGGTGTATTTGCCTCCTTTATTATCACCAGGTCATCGAGTTTCAGCTCCTTACAGTGTACCTTCCATTTGGTACGCTGTTGTAGTTCAGCGACGTATTCCGATGACCATCGACTCCAGAAGTGTTGCTTCAATTGCTCCAAGCGTTGAAATCGGTCCAGACGATGCGTAGGTACGTCCATGAGGCTCGCAGACGGCAGTGATGTCGATGACCTACCGATCAGAAAGTGAGCAGGGGTAAGGGTCTGGAGATCATTAGGCGAGGGGCTTAAGGGACAGAGGGGTCGGCTATTTAGGATGGCTTCTATCTGTGTGAAAACAGTGGTCAGCTCTTCGAATGTCAAATGAGATTGACCTAGTATTCTATATAAATGGAATTTTGCTGATTTCACACCGGCCTCGGCCAGACCATTGAAATGAGGAGCGTACGCAGGGGAGAACTTAAATTCAATACCCCGACGAGCCGCAAACTCACAGATAGGGTCATTGTTAGATTTTAAAAAGTTGGCTATTTCTTTAGCAGCAGCCACAAAATTTCGACCATTATCACAATAAATTATCTTGGGCATTCCTCTGCGAGATATGAATCGTTTTAATGTTAGTATGAAAGCATCTTTGGTTAGTTCACTTACCACTTCTAAGTGTAGGCATTTATATCTAAAACATACAAAGATGCAAAGATAACATTTGGTTATCTTGCATCCTCGACCTTTGCGATCGGTGATTAGGAACGGACCTGCAAAATCAGTAGCAACAACACTAAAGGGAAAATCAGGCTCGACCCTATCAGAGGGTAAATTACCCATTATATTGGACATGGTCATTCCTTTGAGTCGACGACATATTAAACAGTTTTTTGCGACGTCTCTTGCCAGTCTTCGACCACCTATAGGCCAATATTTTTGTCGAATACAGGCAAGTAGATGTTGAGGTCCTGAGTGTAACAAGTTTACATGTTCTGATTCAAAAATTAATTTTGTTAAGTAATGATTAGCCACTAACAAGATGGGGTGTTTTTTATCATAGGGGTAGGAGGAGGTATCTATCCTTCCTCCGACGCGAAGCAGACCTACATTGTCTAAAAATGGGTTTAGTGAACAAAGTGGGTTCTTGGCCTTAAGAGGTGTACCTTTGAGTAAACAATTGATTTCTTTAGAGAATGATTCATTTTGAGCTATTTTTAAAAGTACAGTCAGCGCCTTGTCAAGCTCATGAACGTTTAGTGTACCTACTTGTTTATTTTTAGGGAATTTACAATTATGTGCAAATCTAAGGACTGTAGCATAGACCCTTTGTAATTTAATTAGTTTTGAATATTTATGAAAATCAAAGTTGGCTGCCACAGGCGTATCCTCCGCCACCAAAGCAGGCATTGCTTTCATTTCGGGTAGTTCTACCTTAGTAGTAGGTAAGACAGGCCAAAGCGACTCAGACTGTTTGAGGAAAGCGGGTCCGTGCCACCACAGATCAGAGTTAGGGACGTCTTGGGGATTGACACCTCTGGAAGCGAGGTCAGCGGGATTTTGAGACGTGGGCACGTGACGCCAGTCAGCTGTTTGCGTAAGTTCACTAATGGCTGCGACCCTATTAGCAACAAAGGTTTTAGCTTGATTGGGTGAGTTCAACCAACCTATTACAACATTAGAATCAGTCCAGTAGACTTGGCGGTCAATTTTAAGTCTGAGGGCTGCCAGAACAGAGGCACTTAATTGGGCACCTAGGTAAGCGCCACAAAGTTCAAGACGTGGTATTGAGCATGCCTTTATTGGGGCTACTCGAGCCTTAGCACATAGTAAGTGTATTTCCACATTTCCTAATTCATCTAGCGATCTGATATAAATACAGCTTCCATACGCCTTTTGTGAAGCGTCACAGAAGCAGTGAAGCTCTATGTATTTTGGATTGTCTATTAGAACTCTCCTAGGTATTTGCAAATCAGCCAGGCTGTTTAATTGTTTGTTGATTTTTTGCCATGTAGATAATATAGGCTGTGGAACAGGCGTATCCCAGTCTAATTTATATGATTTATCAGCCCACAGTTGCTGAAGTATAATTTTGGCTTTAATGGTACATAGTGATAATAACCCGAGAGGGTCGAATATTTTAAAGGTGGAAGATAAAATTGACCTCTTGGTACAGACAGTCTCTGGGGCACAATTGATAGGAAAATTAATTTTGTCAGTAGATGGTGACCAACCAATGCCAAGGGTGCTATTGGAGTTGCTAATTAATAAATTAGAAGAATTCTCAGTTAGGGAGTTAGAAGGTAAGAGATTATCTAAGTTTGAGCGATATTTTCTAAGCGGAAAGCAACCTTTAGACAGCTCATCTGAGACTGAACGCTGTATAAAGCGCAATTCATCAGCATTATTGGCACCTGTCAACAAATCATCGCAATAAAAATCCTTTTGAATAATAGTCTTTATGGTAGGGTTGTCACATTGTTCACCGAGTTCCCAGATACATCTTGTACTAAGAAACTCGCACTTGCAAACCCGTATGTAACGGTGTTTAACCTAAGTGTGCGTAATGGCTCATTTTCGTTGTCACGCCATAATATGAGCTGTAAATTACGATCTGATTCCTTGACAAGTACTTGTCGGTACATTTTTTCTATGTCACCAGACAAAACAAATTTATATTGACGAAATCTTAGTAAAATATTAAACAACGAATCTTGAATATTAGGGCCTATCATTTGGAGATCATTTACTGATATACCCGATGTAGTGGGTTCTGAAGCGTTAAAAACTACCCTAAGTCTCGTGGTTTCACTTTTCTCTCTTAGTACAGGATGGTGAGGGAGAAAATATGAATTAGCTGGCCTTGGTTCATTTAATACTGATAGGTGGCCTAAGTCGGCATACTCGTGTATAAATTCACGGTAAAGTGCCTTAAGTTCAGGGTTTTTCTTAAATCTACTTTCTAAATTAAAAAAGCGTTTTTTTGCTGTATAATAAGAGTCACCTAGACAATCTACCTCATCTTTAAGTGGTATGCCTACACTGAAACGGCCGTCAACTTCGCGGCATGTATTAGCGAGATAGTGCAACTCACATGGATTTTCTTTGGAAAGAGAGTGAAGTTCAGGGACACTTTCTAATTCCCAAAATTTTGAGAGATTGTGATGTAAATTTTCTTCGTTGAGAGAAAAATTGCACATTACAGAATTGGCTTGACATTTAGTTTGTTTAATGGGCAAGGGACCTGCTATTAACCATCCTAATTTGGAGCTTCTAAGACTAGGCTTATTTGAACCTAAAGACTGCTGTTCTGAGCCGATCAGGTCCCAGAACAGGTCAGATCCAATAAGCATATCAATAGATGAAGATTCGTTAAAATTTGGATCAGCAAGTTCTACATTAGATAAATCAAGAAAGCTAGTATCAAATGAGATTTTAGGCAGCTTGTCTGTAATAGTTTTTAGTACAAGGCAATGCATGGAAACCTTAAATGAATTGGTATTAGAATGTAGCTGAAGAGAACAACGTTCAGGGGTTAGATTTAGTGAATTATTTCCTATAGCGACAATGCTGACATTTGATGGCTGAGGAGGTAATTTTAGTCTTTGTTTCACCTTCTCGGTAATGAAAGAAGATTGGCTCCCGCTGTCAAGCAAGGCTCGCACGCTAATAGTTTCCTTACTCTGGGGGTTGGATAGACGTACCTTGGCTGTACATAATAGAATTTCTGAGGTGGACAAAGCTGATAAAGTTACAGAATTATTAACATTGTTATTGGTGGAAATAGGATTGTTAGATAAATGAAGAAGGGTGTTGTGTCTGTTTTTACATAAGCGACAAGAGCCAGGCAACCTACAAGCTTGAGTTTTATGACCCGGCCTAAGGCAATTGTGACACATATTGGCGTTGTTTATAAAGGAGTGCCTATCTTCAGCAGATTTAGACTTAAATGTAGTGCACTCATATATGCGGTGAGCCCCTTTGCACATAGGGCATTCAAATGTAGATTTAAAAATAGGAATAGTCTCCTTAGAGGTTGATACAAATGATTTTGATTGAGTTCTAAATTGAGAAGTAGAAGAATGAGGCTGGTGTGCGTGTTTAGATTTAGTTTCTAATTTATTCTCATTGACAGATTGTATGATTTCGGCGCGGTTCCTCAAAAATGTGAAAAAATCGTCAAGTGTATGTCTAGCTGGCAAAGTACGAATGTGTTCCTCCCACTTGACAGTTGTGCTACTTTCTAATTTAGACGAAAGAATATGAACTAGTAGAACATCCCACTTGTCAGTAGGTAATCCTAAAGAACCAAGTGCACGCAAGTTTTTGTTTACGTTATCTATAATAAATCTCAATGACTTCTCGGTTTCACGAACCGACTCGATATTAAGAAGAGATTTCAAATGATTACTAATTAATTGTCGCTCGTTGTCGTAACGACTGCAAAGAAGTGACCACGCTTGTTGATAATTACTGTCTGTCATTTCAAGGTTACTAAGTATTCGTGCAGCTTCGCCCTCTAAATAAGAACATAGATAATGAAATTTGTGAACATTTTTTATGTTTTCGTTCTCATGAATCAAAGAAGAATACATTGCCTTAAAATATAACCATTTGTGAAATGTGCCATCAAACTGGGGAATGTTCATAGTTGGCAATTTGTAACTTATATTTTCAACATGCCCATGATGACAACCATTAGAATGAGAACAACTTGAAACTCCTGAACGTTCTACCTCTTTAGGAGGATTGCTATTAGAACGTATAAATTCTTGAGCTAAACAAATACAATGGTCAAAATCCTGTTCAATTAAATCTCGAGTAACTAATTCATTAGCCTGATTTTCAGCATTTAGTACCTCTATTTGCGCCTGCACCTCGTCGAATTCAATGAATAAAGTCTCAATTCTTGACAACTTCATCGCAAGCTTGCTTAGTTCTACAGGAGAAATATTTTCCAAAGTTGAAATAGATTCCAAATATAGTTTAAATTTAGTTAATCGCCCCTTAATTGAGCCCCGTTTAATATTTAATTCTTTAAGTTTAATATCCGAAGACATCGCGATCAAGTTATCAAAACACTGCACTAGTAAGTAACGTAATAAATGCAAAGAATACGTTACGCTCCTCGTTTCGTAGTCCGATGCGCAGAAGACCGGTTTGCTATCAGCGAACGGGCGAGCAGCGTAGGTAAGTTGCGCGCCGACGCAGCGCGGGACAATGGGTGACGTAGCAGGCTGGCCGGCCGCGCTTACGAGATGTAACTGGAATTAGAGAAATGGTGCACCTAAACAACTAATCGCGAAGCGTGCTGTACCTAAAAGGAGGCTTGAAAGTACTAGCAATCTATAGAAGAATTGCATGAAATGAAAGAAGGTGAAGTTACGAAGTGAAATTAAATTAATTTGCAATGAAATGATGAGATTTAGTTCGGAAATTATGGGCTGTCGACTTAAGATTTTAAGCAAATAATAGTAAAGATTAAACACTTTGGCAAATGAAGTAAAGTGAAGTAGGTAGGTAGGTGAATTGCTAAATTTGTCAAACTGCAAATGAATTCTAAAGAAATATGACCTTAGCTTTAACACAGATAGAAGGGGAATAGGAAAAAGATTGGAACGGGCTCACGATCAGACAGGCAGGCAAAGCAGATGAAGGCAGGTGAAGCAGGTGGTAGGTGGCACGTGGTGGTGGCGCGTGGTGATGGCGCGTGGTGGTACGTCCCCGTAGACTGCTTCCGCTTCGATTGTAGGCTGCAGATGACGTAGGCTTCTTCTAGAAGAATAGATTCCGCTGCAGAATAGGTAGGCGCCTTGCTGTTCCCGTCTTCTCCAACTCGTTGTCCCTTTGAATGCCACGTTTTTGGTGAAACTTTTGGGACCTGTACAGACTAAATCGGCGATTAAAGTCCTTGATTGCAGGTCCTGTCACGGTCGCCACTTTTTGTTCGAGACAAAGAAAAGAGTTTTTTGGTAATTTAAATATAAAATTTACTTTCGAAATTTACAGTTTTATGATAATCAAAATTAGAGGGACGGGCGAGTGGTCGTACGGAGCGCGTGCGGCGTAGTAAGTTCACAGCGGACACAGGGTCCGGCGGTCATCGGTGGCCCCCCGCGACCGGGGGTCGTGGAGGCTTCTGATTGGCTAAAGCGGCGCGAACAAGACTATTATATCTTCTATTTATTTAGCTCGCGGAATGCAAAATATGTTTTAGAAATGACTGAGTTGTAGTAGAAAATGTGAAGAATATAGGTATTACAGGCAAAGGAAAATTAAGCCACTCATCTCGTGCAGTGAGCGAAATTAATTGAAGAAAAAAAGAGTTCAAATCACTGATTGATGAAGTATAAATTGAATTAAATCACACCTCTCGTTTGAGCGAAATGAGTTAAAGATATAAAAGAGTGATATATATCCGCAGGTCTAAAAGATATATATCTCGCTTTTCATCTCAGCGATATATTTCCGTAAAGTTCGTTCTAGCCCCGTAGCTGACTCTGTAGGGAGACTTTGTCACAGACTTTGTAGGGAGTGAAGAAACGCACCGGGGAAAGAGCCCTTAGCAAGTACCTGGTGAGCGTCTCCCAAGATTCGATCCGTATGCCGAGACGGTAGGAAGGACCAGGGGCTGGTGGAGGGACCTGTGTCTAGCCTCGTAGCTAACTAACGACCACTGTCAGAGACGTCATTTAAGCTAATGTTCAATTACTTAAGTATCGGTAGTCTTTATGCGTATTGAAATAAGTGTCAATATATTTTCTTAAGTAACCAACTTAGTTAATCAACGACTCTGAGTGCGGCAGTGAGACAAAGTTCGGGCTAGGCACTGGCTCCGTAGATGTGTCGAACGTATCGCCCGCTGGTGAGAGTTGGTGATCTCCCGTAATGAAGATTAATAAGTCATCAGTGCAATCAGTCACTGGAGACAGTGGGTCACTGGAGACACCTGGCGGACATCAACTGAAGTTCGTTCTAGCCCCGTAGCTGACTGACTCTTATGAAGATTGATGCATTATACTTGATCAGTTTGGTCGCAGTGCCCACGAAACGAACCCACAGAAATCTACAATAATAACGCCATCTAGAATTTTCCATTATTGACGTGTCTTTTCAGAACTGTTCAGCCTGTCGCTGACCAGCAAGACGAAGATCCGCGGGCTGCTGGAGATCATCTCGTCGGCCGCCGAGTACAGCGACCTCTGCATCCGCCACCGCGAGGAGAACATCATCAAAGCGCTCGCTGCTAAGTGAGTTGATATGATTATGTATTATATATTACTATCAGGACTTAAGGTTACAATGACATGGGAGATGGTAATCGCTTACCATCAGGTAATCTGTCGGCTCCTCTGCCACTGCGTCCGAGATATCGCTGGAGGTCGACGTCGCCAAGGACCCTAAAGCACTAAACATGCATGATTGGTCGGAATTGGGTATTTGACTAATCTCGATATAGTAAAAAAAAAATGTATAATCTATCAAAATATTGCTAAATAAGAACCAATTGCCGACATTTTCAGTTAAAAATATAACGTCTAGCTGGTTTTGAGAGCATTCAAAGTTTCATGGGCAAGTCCATTTTTAAAGTATAAAATTATAAAAAAAAAATTATATCGTTGAACTACCCGTACATTTTCTACCAACTTTTATTATAAAACCATTTACTAAAACGAAACATTTGATATAGCCTACCACACAAAATTTACTAGACGCGTAACAGAAGGTTTGAGTTGTGACGTCACAATTCAATAGCCATTCGTATAGAGCGTTTTTAGGCTTGCCCAAAATACGTGCTCTTAAAGTTGTGATATCTCAGGTAATTCAAATGAGAATCAAGTGATTCTTTCAACGATGTTTCTTAAATTGAGGCGTTTTTTTATTAAACACATAAAAAAAATTTAGTCAAATACCCAATTGGCACAGGATCGAACAAAATGGCGCACTTTGACATGTGTTACAGCCAAGTGAGTCCACTTTTATGTGTTAGATTGCAGACGAGCTGACGGATCACCTGATGGTAAGCGATTACCACCGCCTGTAATAGACACTTGCAACATCACAAGTGGGTTGCCGATATTTTGATTGCCTTATACCGCAGGTCGGCACTTCTCGCTACGCTGAAGGCACAACTCCTCAGAAGGCAAAGTCCGAACTGTCAAACGCCACTGCCAAATTTTCGTAACCCCATTTTCGAAGGGATTCTGTGGGTAACTGTGAAACAAGCCGCATCGGCTGATGCAATCCAAAGATTTTAATTAGTATCTAGTGGTTTTTAGTGTACAAATTTGGTGTTACTTTGTGCAGTGAAGTGCCGCAGGGTGATATAATATAAGAATCATTGAATTGTGTCGTTTTAACACTGCTATTGTGTGTCGAGTGAGTTGTCACGTGAACAATTTGCTTTGACCTAATAGAGTCTTAAAACCTACGGCTTTGTTAAAATAGTCTCCACAGAATCCTTAGGACATTAAAACGCTAAACACCGGCGTTTTATTGAGTGACTGTGACTTCGACTGACTTCGACTGTTGACTACACTTTATCAAACTCACTTGACATTGGCAAAATTAAATGTGTCATGAACACAATACAGGCCATATATAAAAAAAAAAAACATCACAAGTGGGCTGCCGATATTTTGAGTGCCTTATGCCGCAGGTCGGCACTTCTTGCTAAGCTGAAAGCACAACTCCTCAGAAGGCAAAGTCCGAACTGTCAAACGCCACAGCCAAATTTTCGTAACCCCATTTTCGAAGGCGTACGAAAAGATTTTGTTAAAAAAGTTATCGTTTTCGTTCCAGAGTCCCCCACAAGCCGACGGCGCCCTCTGGCGGCGTGGTGAAGTACAACGACCCTCACGTGAAGGCGCACGTGTTGCTGCAAGCGCATCTGTCCAGGATGCTGCTGCCGGCGGAACTGCATGCGGATACCGCCACCGTCTTGGTTAAGGTATACTTCTCGTTTTTTATTTTATTTTTATTTTCTTTTTTGGGGAAACAAACAGCATATCCATCCATACTAATATTATAAATGCGAAAGTAACTCTGTCTCTCTGTCTGTTACTCTTTCACGCCAAAACTACTCAACGGATTTAAATGAAATGTGGTATACAGATAATCTAGACGCTGAGAAAGAACATAGGCTACTTTTTATTGCGAAAAGGGGTTGAAAAGGGGGTAAAAAGTTACTTTTCTACGCGGACGAAGTCGCGGGCGGTCGCTAGTGAATCTATACTCTGATCAAGGACCAAGTATCATATGGACTGGACACGCAAATAATAATATTCGTGTAAACGGAACAACTTCAACTATATACAGAAATCGCTAAGAGTAAAAGAGACAGAATCATGATTGTCTTTGTCAGAATTCCACTTTTTTTTGATAGGCTCAGTTCTGTCAGTTGTGAACTGCGCCCAGCAAAGCTAGTTGCCATGGTAACCCATAGTAATTGAGTGCGATTTTTGTTCGTATTTTTACTACCGTCATAACCAACCAAATTCAGTCGTAGTAAGAGATAACAGGCTACCGTACTGAAGTAATCTTTAGTCACATCGATCCGCCATTTTATAGTTATTTTTCATTTGGCCGGGTTATATAGATATCTGTCATTCTGTCCCTTACGGTGATACGCGCTTAGCCACTCTATTATGATACTTTCTCTAAGACTCTAATTCATAATCATGTAAAGTAAACTGACAGATGTCAATGACAAGTTTCTATGCATTTTGACGTTTACCATGTATCAAATTGTGTGATAATGTATGGGGATGACACATTGACATCTGTCAGTTTACTACACATGATTATGAATCAGAGTATAAATAAGTATGGGGCGTGAAATGTTCGCCATGAAGGAACCGGGTGGTATTGGCTCGGGGATCAAGGTCCGGGAAATAATCATTTCTTAGTAAGAAAGAAAGAAAGAAAAATCATTTATTAGACGTTAAAAAAAACAATAAACAGTTTACAAGCTTAAAAAATTAAATTTGGTGTGCCAAATAGGATTCTCTTGTCAGGATGTGCCGCGGCGATAGCTCAAAGATCAAAGATCGATCGATTCAATCGATCACCACCAAAGATTTACATTGATTTTTAGATTGCGCTAAACGGGTCGTCAAAGATAGTATAGTATAGTATCAGCCTATATACTGTCCCACTGCAGGGCAAAGGCCTCCATCATAGACATCAAGTCATCGCTACTATGATGGGATTAGGCTTAATCACCACGCTTGCCTAATGCGGTGCGGTGATCACAAACCCGAGCTATGTTCGAAAAATTCGAAACATACTTTTGCTCTAATGATATCTTATTTCATTTCATTTCCACTGATCTTTATATGATGGTTCCCAGGCTATCCGGCTGATCCAGGCCTGCGTGGACGTGGTGTCGTCCAGCGGCTGGCTGGCTCCAGGCGTGGCCGCCATGGAACTGGCCCAGATGGTGACCCAGGCCATGTGGGCCAAGGACAGCTACCTGCGCCAGCTGCCCCACCTCACGCAGGAGACGGTCCAGCGCTGCGCCGACAAGGTAACGGACAGACGGTGGCCCGGGCCATGTGGGCCAAGGACAGCTACCTGCGCCAGCTGCCCCACCTCACGCAGGAGACGGTCCAGCGCTGCGCCGACAAGGTAACGGACAGACGGTGACCCGGGCCATGTGGGCCGAGGACAGCTACCTATGGTGCATGTGTGCCGACAAGGTAACGGCATAGTAAGAGTAAGAACCAAAACACAGACAAAAACAAAATTAAAAAACATAGAAATTGCGGCCACAAGGTTCATTCAGCCTCTGCATGATCCTGCGAAGCGCGAGCTCTCGCATTGCTTACAGAATATTCCAATATGTTCTTCTAGAATGTCCTTCCAGAATATTCGGGGGCATATAACACCAAGGGCTTCGAGATTCTTCTTCACAGTTTTCGATGTTTCTCGTAGCTTCTCGAACTTTCGATAACTTTCCATCGCAAACGCGTTGGTTCGATCAACTGTGCGTACTACCCGTGCGGATAAAACGCTGGGATTAGAAATGGCGGACCGACGAGTCTGTACCGTCAGCATACTAAGTACGTAAAATTATAATTAAATATAAATAAACTGAAAAATCGTAGAAAATATCGTTAGCATTGAAAATGTTTTGTTATTTTATTAATTCAAATAATATATAAGTATGTTTTTTAGGTTTTATTATTTTGTAAGTAGTATTTTTTACTGTATTTATGTAAAAAATCTATGAAAATAAATCAGATTGCGATAAATTATTTTTTCCTAAAAATAAATTGTTTATAAACAAATAATAATTATAAATTATCGCATTTATAAACGAATTTGTTCTCACAAAAAATATACATTTATTAGCGGTCCGCCCCGGCTTCGCCTCTGGTACATACATAGCCTATAGTAATGAGGAATAACGTACCTTTTTAACAAAATATGACAAGACTAACGAAAGGTTCAAAACCACGGAAAAACTAGCTCACACCCACGTGTGCGAGTATAGACGCAAATAGTGTGCGAGTGAGAGGTGAATAGTTGCGCCGCCATTTCTAATCCCAGCGTTTATCCGCACTGGTAGTATGTGACGTAGTGCAGGGGAATATAGACCTTATTCATTAATTAGAGATACGCTCTAAATATAACCTCTAAAACGCTTACACGGTGACCCCATGGGCATATCTGTACTGTAGTATGGAGTCAATGTATGAGATGTTGTTGGAATTTAAAAGTACTTATTTATCTGTTTGTTCCATTCCAGAACGTGGAGACGGTGTTCGACGTGATGGAGCTGGAGGACAACGCGCGCGCCAAGCTGCTGCAGCTGTCGCCCGCGGAGATGGCCGACGTGGCGCGCTTCTGCAACCGGTATCCTAACGTGGAACTAACCTACGAGGTGAGCTATAATGTCACCGTTGCTTCCAGTGCGAACAGACACAGGTCCCTCCACCAGCCCATGGTCCTTCCTACCGTCTAAGCATACGGACCGAATCTTGGGAGACGCTCACCAGGTACTTGCTAAGGGCTCTTTCCCCGGTGCGATTCTTCACTCCCTACAAAGTCTGTGTCTTTAGCCCATCTCAATGTCACTTCTCCCCAAATGGGGCGTGAAACACCACAGCACAAGCGACTCTGAGCAGTAGAGCCCAGTGCGAACAGGTGTACTCTAGGGCGGGGAGACGGTGTGTGAGGTTGTGTGGCAGGTGTACCCCGGGGGACGGTGGGCGAAGTGGCCACAGCTGTCGCCCGCGGAGATGGTCCAGCGCTGCGCCGACAAGGTAACGGACAGACGGTGGCCCGGGCCATGTGGGCCAAGGACAGCTACCTGCGCCAGCTGCCCCACCTCACGCAGGAGACGGTCCAGCGCTGCGCCGACAAGGTAACGGACAGACGGTGGCCCGGGCCATGTGGGCCAAGGACAGCTACCTGCGCCAGCTGCCCCACCTCACGCAGGAGACGGTCCAGCGCTGCGCCGACAAGGTAACGGACAGACGGTGGCCCGGGCCATGTGGGCCAAGGACAGCTACCTGCGCCAGCTGCCCCACCTCACGCAGGAGACGGTCCAGCGCTGCGCCGACAAGGTAACGGACAGACGGTGGCCCGGGCCATGTGGGCCAAGGACAGCTACCTGCGCCAGCTGCCCCACCTCACGCAGGAGACGGTCCAGCGCTGCGCCGACAAGGTAACGGACAGATGGTGACAGCTACCACAAGTACGCTGCCAACCTTTAACACCTTTTCCCCTAGATGGGCCCCTTCCCTCGATGAAACATAACGCAGGTGCTGCTTCACGCAGGTCTTCTATGAGGCCGTGGTATCACTCCGGTCGAGTCGGTTCATTCTCGCACGGTTTGAAGTTCCTTGACGCACACACACGCGCATCCAAGTGGCGCTATCTACTGTTAGTTGGGTAGTACTGCAGTGGCGAACTTTTTCCAGCGATGGTAGATGTCGTCACACTATTATTAATTTAACTTAAGCCAAAGGGTAAGGTACACAATAGATTTATATTTTTTTATTTGCAAATTTTTTGGTCTTTCATCATCATCATTTCAGCCAATAGACGTCCACTGCTGGACATAGGCCTCCCCCAAAGTTCCACACCGATCGGTCCTGTGCCACCCGCATCCAAGGGACTCCCGCGACCTACACCAGATCGTCGGTCCACCTGGTCTGGCCTACCACGGCTGCGGCCTCCTGCGCGTGGCTTCCACGCAAGGACCTTTCCACCCCAACGGCCGTCTGTTCTCCTCGCAATGTGCCCTGCCCATTGACTTTTCAGCGACGTAATTCTTTGGGCTATGTTAGTGTTTTTGATCTTTATTTACGAGTAATTCGAAAACTTGACTAACGCCCAAACCTTTTCCGTTCCCTCCGTTGTCTGATGTCTGTACATTACTTAGTATGGAGTCAGGTCTGTGTATGAGATGTCGTGAGACTCCAAAAGAGCTTATTTTATCTGTTTGTTACATTCCAGAACGTGGAGACTGTGTTCGACGTGATGGAGCTGGAGGACAACGCGCGCGCGAAGCTGCTGCAGCTGTCGCCCGCGGAGATGGCCGACGTGGCGCGCTTCTGCAACCGGTATCCCAACGTGGAACTAACGTATGAGGTGAGCTATACACGCGACAGGTCGACGGTAGCAATGGGGGCTACCGCTAGTGAAAAATCCGTTAGATGGCGTACATGAGAAATGAGGTCCATCTATACTCAAAACTGGAATTCAAGACCAAAAAATCTACGACAGATACGTCACTGTCAAATCTGTCAAAGTCACTTATGTCATTTTCAAGTGACGTTTTCAGGTTTCGCCAACCTTTTTGGCATTATTTTTCTTATTATGCAGACTAAACTGTCAAGTTTCCATACATTGTTAAAATGTTGTGGGTAGATACCAAATGTTATTAACACCTGAAGTGTTACTAACGCAATACCATCTTTATAAACTAAAATTACGGATGGTTAAGTTTTTATTAAAGTGTCTTGTATTTAAATGAAAAAAAGGTAATAAAATTATTTTTTTAAAATTATAGAATCACAATTACCAATAAATAAATTACATCAGCGAGTGTTTTTAGAAAAAAGGGGTATACTATGGTACGATCATTTTATTGCAGTAGCAACATTATAGTAGATTTTTTGGTCTTGAATTCCAGTTTTGGGTATAGGTGACCTCTGTCCTTCAGCCATCTATCGCCCCTAGACCAACGTTCACAGATACACCCTTTTTATTATTATGGTCTGGTGTATGTATTGGCTGATATATTAATACTTTGTATCGTCGACAGGTGAAGAACGAGAAGCATCTGTCGGCCGGCAAGCCCATCGTGGTGGAGGTGTCGCTGGAGCGCGAGGACGAGGTGGTCGGGCCCGTCATAGCGCCGTTCTTCCCGCAGGTCAGTCAAACCCTACTATGATATGCAGACTGCACGCGATGACTCTTAGTGAGTCACCTGTATGTCCCTGTGGAGAAGCTGATGAAACTCGGGACCATGCGCTGTGGGAATGTCAGCTGTATGAAGAGGAACGGCAACAGATGCTGAATGACTGGGACAGGAACGAGATAGGACTATACCATCAAGAGATGGTCAACTCTGCAGAAGGTATTCGACGGTTACGTGCGTTTGCACACAAAAGGCTTGACATTAGGAAGGAGTTCGATTGATGTGGAACTGCCCGAGCGCGAGTCGCTTGTGCTGTGGTGTTTCACGCCCCATTTGGGGAGAAGTGACATTGAGATGGGCTAAGACACAGACTTTGTAGGGAGTGAAGAAACGCACCGGGGAAAGAGCCCTTAGCAAGTACCTGGTGAGCGTCTCCCAAGATTCGGTCCGTATGCCGAGACGGTAGGAAGGACCATGGGCTGGTGGAGGGACCTGTGTCTAAACCCTACTATGATGGGATTCATATGTGAGGACCTAATATAATATTTGATATTAAATGTCCTATTTAAAGTGTGCAATCCAATCCAGAAAGGACTGGCCATCTTTGGAGGACGCCTTCACCTACAGAGGAGTTCTTGCAGATAAATAAAAACGATGCTTACAAACATCTAAAACCGAAACTTATTTGACAAAATCATAGCCAAATATCTAAAAGCAAATTTACTTATTAAATTTAATATAATTTATAACTAACAAAATATAATACTACTACTACTTTTTTTCTTTATTTATAAAGTGAAATCTATTTAGTACCGATTTAATTTAATTATTGTACGGTGGCCAGCACATCAAGTTACTAATCTGTCAAATTTCCTCAGTTGATATTGAACCAAACACGTTTGACATAAAAGTGAGGTTCGATTGAAGAAATTTGACAGAATGTATTAACTTGATGTGCAGGCCACCGTACTCTGCACAGAAATAAAAGGATTTTTAATTTTTATTTATCGAATTGACTCTCATCTTACTGTCAAATTCATTAGGTTGAAAGTCAATGAGGGTTTTTACAAATGCAAAATCCGATAGATGGCGTTGCGTTGACGTCAGATCCAACAACTATACTCTGATTCATAATCATGTAAAGTAAACTGACAGATGAAAATGACAAGATTCTATGCATTTTGACATTTTGCATGTGTCAAATTTAGTGATAATGTATGGGGATGACACATTGACATCTGTCAGTTTACTTTACATGATTTTATGAATCAGAGTATAGTGGATTGGTTCCATTTTGACGTATTCTGTCATAATTACGAAGTTACGTACAAAACGACCAATGTCGTCAAAGTTGGACCTCACTTCAACGTAACGCCATCTATCGGATTTTGCGTTTGGAAAAACGTTTGTGGTAACCTGATGTGTGTCTATATATGTTTTTGTGGGTTATAGAAAGAAAGAAAGAAAATACATTTATTAATTTGGACACCACAACACATATCACATGCTACAGACAATTGACACAACACAAGAAAATAAAAAACACTAGTAAAAAAAATAAATAATAACAACAAAAAATAAACTGTCCTTCCCCATTGGCCAGCAGTGCCGTGTATTTATATTATAAACTTTCTTAATTTTCTTTGTTTCGCATGTTTTTGTCTCTTACACAACATAAAATGTATTAATAAGCAGTGGAAAATTGAAATTGCTGATGTGTTACTTAAGTTATTCTAAGATATTGTATAATGTAACAGCTGTATTTTTTCCTCAATAAAGAAAATGAAACAAAAAAATAAATAAATCTTAAATGTCCGTATTTATTCACAGAAACGCGAAGAAGGCTGGTGGGTAGTAGTCGGCGAGCCCCGCAGCAACAGCCTGGTATCCATCAAGCGCGTGTCGCTGGGCCGCGCGGCGCGCGTGCGCCTGGAGTGGGTGGCGGGCGCCGGCGGCCGACACACCTACACGCTCTACTTCATGTCCGACGCCTACCTCGGCGCCGACCAGGAGTACAAGTTCACGCTGGACGTGCGGGACCATGATGAGGATGATGACGAGTAGGCGGTGCGGGGATACGAGGGGGCGGTGGTACGGATAGGCGATGAACGGAAATCCGAGTCATTGATAATCCGGATAGTCAATAAATACTTGGAAATCCGAGTCATTGATAATCCGGATAGTCAATAAATACTCGGAAATCCGAGTCATTGATAATCCGGATAGTCAATAAATACTTGGAAATCCGAGTCATTAATTATTCGGAGAGTCAATGTGAAGATACTTGGAAATCAGAGTCATTGATAATCCGGATAGTCAATAAATACTCGGAAATCCGAGTCATTGATAATCCGGATAGTCAATAAATACTTGGAAATCCGAGTCATTAATTATTCGGATAGTCAATTTGAAGATACTGGGAAATCCGAGTCGTCGATAAACCGGATTTTCAATGAACGGAAATCCAAGTCATTGATAATCCGGATAGTCAATAAATACTTGGAAATACGAGTCATTGATAAATAAATACATGGAAATCCCAGTCATTGATTGTCCGGATAGTCAATAAAATACTTGGAAATCCGAGTCATTAATTATTCGGATAGTCAACGTGAAGGATACTTGGAAATCAGAGTCATTGATTATCAGAATAATCTAAAACTGGTTACTTGATAATCCGGATAATCAAATTTCTGTTTACCTAACCATTAATTCGTGTTATTGAATGTAAGAAAACAAAGTGTGTGGTTATTATTGTAATTTAGGTGATGAAATACAGTTAATAAGATAATAATAAGCGTTTTATTTCAAACAGAAACTTTGATAAAGTCTAATATACCACAGGTTAGCCCACTAGTATTAAAACAAATTTAGTAGGTAAAATACCTAATATTAAGTATTCAGGAAACTAAAATGTTCTTACCTAAATTGTTAGCGCGTGCTTGTTTCAAAGAACATGATGGATGAGGATGAGAAGCTGTGCATGGATGAGGCAGCTTCTACCTCAGTTCGGGATGAAGCATTGGGCATGCAGCATCCGGAGACCTATTTTGAATTTCGCTTCGTCCAAACAAAACTACTCGTTTTGCAAGTCACGTCGTCTCGTGAGTCGCATGATTCATAATTTTACCTATTTTTGAAATCACTTGTTTAGTGTGTCGCCAATCTTGTCAAAGTATAGTCCTTTTCACGAAAAGAGTCCCCCGGATTTTGATGAACTAAAATGACATGGCAGTCTACGTAATGAGTGGGAAAGAGATAGAAAGCCTATTTGTATGACAAGTGGCGCCGCTCCCAGGGGACTTTTTTCGTAAATGGACTTTATAGTGTTAACTCGTTAATATTTGACGTAAATGCGACCAGTCGCCTAGCGGAAACGAGTAGTTTACACCACTCGTTGCAATCGCATCGTTTCGAATGATTCAAAATGCGGATGTCAAAAATCATGCGAGTCACACATTTTTTAGTGAGACGACAATTCAAAAATAGGTCTCCTGATCTAGCAAGATGGCGCTAAATTAGTTTAAACTATTTTCACTAGATGACGTTGCACTGGTATACTAGTTCTGA
Source organism: Cnaphalocrocis medinalis (assembly GCA_014851415.1). Taxonomy (NCBI): domain Eukaryota; kingdom Metazoa; phylum Arthropoda; class Insecta; order Lepidoptera; family Crambidae; genus Cnaphalocrocis; species Cnaphalocrocis medinalis. The sequence continues at coordinate 31,957 of JABMDO010000545.1, forward strand.
CTAATATCACTAGATGGCACTCTAAGAGCATGCTCTGATTAGTGTGTCTACTCACCGCTAGATGGTGTAACTAATATGCCTTAGTTATTTTTTACAATATTAGATGGCGTTGTAAAAGCATGCTTTGATTAGTTTATCTACTCCCAGATAGATGGTGCTATTTGTATATCTCAGTATTGAAAATTGAAACAAACAAACAAACAAATATTTTATTTGCATAAATACATTTTGGTACAATGTGAAGGCCTTATAAATAAGGTACCCCAGTTATTGTATCTAGTCTGTTCATATCAGACGTGCAAATAGAAGAGTTACATAAAGTAAATGTTCTAGCCAATAGGTGGCGCTCTTTTTTTCTTAAATGCTAAAACTAAAACTAACAATGCTTAAAAGTTACACAACTATTATCTTATTTAACATTAAATAATTAAAAATAGAGTTAGATAAAGAATGTAACTCAAATAACCTATTTTATACTACATCATGTTCCAAATATTCTTTTATATTATAGAAACATTTTTGTGTAAGCCATGATGATAAAGATTTCCTAAAAGCGTTACCTTCTAAAATTTTAATAGAAGTTGGTAGTTTATTATAAATAACTATAGACATATTATATACATTTTGTTTATAAATATAAGCTATACTAGGAGGTTTATGTATTATGTATTTGAATTTGTTTCTGAGATTTCTGGAGGATGTTTCTGTGTAATTTTTGTAATATTCAGGATGAGATTTAACGAAATAGCAGACATCTCTTATATATATACAGGGCAGAGGGAGTATATTATATTTTTGAAAGAGAGGCTTACAACTGTCTCGGAACCGCGCGTTGCTAATAGCTCTTAAACATTTTTTTTGTATTTTGAAGGCTCTATCTATGTCCACTGAGTTTCCCCATATAATTAAACCATAGCTGAGAACAGACGCTACGTATCCGTGGTATGCAGCTAGGGCAGCTTCAGTAGATATAGTCTGTCTCAGCCGTTTTAGTGCATAGACATATCGGTTTAATTTGTTACAGATGTGGTCTATATGTCCTTTCCAGTTAAGATTTTGGTCAGTGATTAGTCCCAGAAATTTGAATGTGTTGACTTTATCTATAGTATTCTGATTGTATGTTATTTGGAGTGGTAGTTCATAGCTGTTGTGAGAACGATATTGCATAAATTTAGTTTTAGAGATATTGATGTTGAGATTATTTGATTCTAACCACTGTACAACTGTTGTAAAAGCCTTATTGGTAATATCCTGAATCTGATCATTTCTGTCACATTTTATTATTAAAGTAGTGTCATCAGCAAATAATATAGATTTGTGTTTGATAGCGTTGGGTAAGTCGTTGATGTAGGACAAAAATAAAATAGGTGCAAGAATACTGCCCTGTGGGACACCGGAACTGTTTAACATAAACGAGGATCTGTAGTTTTGTTTAATTAGACTATTTCTGTTGTGGTTATGTACAACTTGTGAGATCTCAGTGCATTGCTTACGGTCTTTGAGGTAACTCTGTAGCCATTCATATGCTTTTCCCCTCACCCCATAGTTTTCAAGTTTGTGGAGTAGTTTTTGGTGGCTAACAAAGTCGAATGCTTTGGACATGTCAAGGAAGATGGAGATGATGGGAGTTCTATTGTTCAGACTTTCGGACACGTATTTGACTAAATCAAAGCAGGCCAATGAAGTCGAACTGCCTTTGCGGAAGCCATATTGATGGGGGTGTAAAATATTGTGTTTGGTGAAAAAATTGTTCAAGCGAATGTACATGGCTTTTTCAAAGATTTTTGATAGTATTGGAATAATGGTTATAGGTCTGTAGTTACCCGGATCTCGTTTATCTCCTTTCTTAAATAATGGTTTAACAATGGATAATTTTAATTGGTCTGGAAAATATCCTTGTTCAAACGACAGATTTATAATATGAGAAAGTGGGATGGAAAGTTTCATCGCATTCAACTTTATTATTTTAGTAATAATTGCATCGTGCCCGCTTGTCTTACTATTTTTTAAAGACATAGATATATTATAAATTTCACTATCGGTAACGGGTGTTAAATAAAGAGTGTTTGTGTTAAGTAAAGGAGAAGAGATATTGCTGGTAGTAGAAAGGTCGTTGTTATTCGTTAAATCGATGAAGTATTTGTTAAAAGCATTACATATGTCTTGTGGGTCGGAATATATTTCATTATTTATGGTTATGCTATTTAAATTATTAACGTTTATATTATTGGCTATAGTAGATGAAATAGTATTCCATATAGCTTTGGGGCTTTTCCGATTTTTATCTATGTATTTTTTATTATTTACTTTTTGTGCTTTTAATATACATTTTTTTAAGATGCAGTTGTATTTCTTATATTTAGTATGTAGTTCTTTTTTTAAAGCTGGGTTACTTCGTGGGGTTGTGCAGAAGGCGAGGTATAATTTTCGTTTTACTCTACAAGACTTTTTTAACCCCTTGCTTAGCCATTTTAGCTTAGAGAGTCTACTGTTTACTTTTACCTTGATCGTTGGGAAACATAGATTGTAGAATAGGGTTAATATGTCATAGAAATTGTCAAAGGCTTCAGCAACATTATTACTATTTAGAACTTCTGAGAACGAAAGAGCTGAGATACATTCTGTAAATTTTTGTAGATTCTCGTCACTGTAGTCTTTTTTATACTCAAACCATGTCGTAAAAGATTTTTGTTTTTTTATATTTAAGGTGAAAAACAGCAGCAATATAAAAATCCGACGAGTATACAGTATCGTCTTAGTTCAATTATTTAATAAATTAATTAGGTTTTTCTATGAACGGTAACGTAATGACTCAATACGGAGGACTACCCTAATTAATAAACTCGTAATTAATTAGTGAGGATGTAAGTACGTGAGTTTGTATGTAGGGTATTGTACCTACCTAAGATGTTTGTTGCTCTTTTATGTAAAAACTACTAAAATATACCTACCTTATTAATAGGTTACATTTAATTAAAATATACCTAGAATATTAGCTAGTTTTTTTGTGGAATACTATCATAAAGTATTAATAGGTATGTATGTACCTACCTACATATCCTTGACTAAACAAACAATAGGTAAACCACAGAGATTTATTTAAAACAGTTCACGAATGTGAACTTCATCAACAGATATAATTAGTTTACTTGGTACTAAGTTATACCACAATTAGTGTTTTCTTACAAACCGAACCATCCCAGAGCAATTTTTTTTTAATTTGATACAGAAAAAACTCTACAACTGAGGCGACTACCTGACCTTCAGGTTTTAGGAAAGCCCTGGTTTAGATTCTGCGTATTGTTTTATGATCTTCCCACGATGGTAGGTTAATTATTAACATGCAAAATAATGTATGGTAATTACAATATTTCTTAGGATTTAAACACAAAATCTTGTAAGTTACATCGCAAAGCCTCGATTCGCAAGATGGCCTTTATTCTAAGAAATATTCAGTCAGAACATTATTATTTATCTTGTCAGATACATACGAATGGGTTTTCTAGCTATAAACGGCTGATATGTAAAGATTAACAACTCAATATTCTAATATTCTGGTTGGTAACAGAAATAAATTTTAAAAATGTTAAATTATTTAGTCTGGTCGCACAAATGCGTTTTCAAAATTCGATTTCCTAATTCCAATTCCGCGTTCGGTCATCCGAAATGCATGGAATCAATTATAAAGTACCTACATCTAACTAACGCACATGTACCTAGGTTTTTAAAAAATATTGAATCCATGCATTCGGATGCCCGAATGCGGAATCCGAATTAGGAAAACGCATGTTTGCGGCCTTGCTAAAACAAAACTACGATTTCCCCTTCGGAATGTTTTTTTTTTCAGCGACATATTACTGCCGCACTCTTTCTGTCGTCTTTGTCATTTTAATAACTTATTTAGAATTTCTGAATAACCTTTATGGTTACTAATATAAGGTCAATATATTTTATACCTAAGTGACAAAATTAATTCAGCTGGAAACCTGGCTTGACTTTAACGTGGGTAATTCAGTCTGACTTTTTTGCAACCGAATAAAAAAGGTCTCATATCGGTTTCCACTGCCTACTTCGCTTGAAGGTCATGCAGGTAAGTCAACTCAGTTATCCTTCAAAAACGTAAGAACTTATGAAATCTTAGTTTTGAGTTCTCGAAATAAAAGAGTGGTATTTAAATACCTACCTATCAGACAAAATCTCATATCATTGTGTTTGGCCAGATAACGCATTTGGTACTGCGTCTGCTCATACGCCAAAGGACGTGGGTTCGACTTCCATCCTAAACACAGTGTCATGAATACTTGTGTTTGTTAAACTTCTGGTTCAAAAGTTCAATTATTACATCCAACTACACCCCAAAATAGTGTAGGCTAGCCTGATAGCGGTTAGTGAACTAGTGAGATTATACCTTATACGACAAAGGTCGTGCGTTCGATTCTCACTGCATGATTAATTTTGTGTGACGAACATTGTTTATTTTTTCATTTAATTTTAGTATCTGCAAAAAGCCTAAGCTAATTACTTATGTAAATACTAATAAATTGAGGACAACATCACATACTTGTCTCGGTCCGAAACAAGGTTTCCCTTGTGCTATGGAAACCAGAAACAACAAAGGAACCACCAACATCCACACCCAACACAAATATCTGTTTAATCAACAAACATTTGTGTTGGAGCGGGAATCGAATCCGCAACCTTGCGTCTCAACCGGAACTAAACCACTGCCACGGAATACGTAATAGTTGCCACTGCGCTAAACGGGTCGGTCAATTACTTAACTTTTAGTACTTACCCGCTTTTGCTTACCAACCTAAGTATATTACGTATGTATTTTAATCACTGCTTGTAACCGGTTATTCTGTGTTATAGACAAGTTGTCATCAGTATGAGCGCGGCGGTCAAGCGTGCGTGACCTTTGCTCAAAAACCGGCAAATGGGGAAAAAAAATAAAAAAATATTGTTAACGTTTTGTAATGGCAAGACAATAGCGTTTATTCAATTTAGGTGTTAAATTTGTTAGTGTTAAGTGATTTCAATGTAAGTAATTTTTTAAGTTGTTTTTGATGATACAACCGATTAAAAGGTTTGACTTGACTTCGGAAATACGTAAATGAGGTCTGTTTACTTATTTTATCATTAATTGTGTATTCTACGTCATTTGCGGTTGCTTGCCGTTTTTTAATTAAGGAATTTTTTGATAAGGTTGGTAGTCTACCTTCATATTTTTATCTATTGTTTGAAATTGAGAATCAAATTTCGAGATTATACAAAACAGTTAATTTAATCAGACTTGTATTTTTATATATTATTTGCAACAAATAAACTTTAAAATTACGGAGAATCGATTTCGAAAATTCCAATACCAAAAAAGCTGCAATAGAAATAGAAATAGAAAAATCTTTATTCAAGTTTGTCCTACAGAACATTTACTTTTAACTGTGGGAGAGCCATGCTTCGGCAGAATGGGCCGGCTCGACCGGAGTGATACCACTGCTCACAGAATACGGCGTGAAAGCAGCTCCTGTGCTGTGTTTCGCCGAGTGAGTGAGGGTACCGGAGGCCCACCCCGGGGGGAAGGGGGTAAAAGGTTGGCAGCGCACTATTGTAACTTCACTGGTTGCAAGTGTCCATGAGCGGCGGCAATTGCTACATCAGGTAATCCTCCTGGTCGTCTGCTACCTAATACCATAAAAAAGAACACTATGAATGTTAAAATATATCCTGTGTAATATCTATAGGCGACATTCCTTACAGGAAAACATAAAATTCTACGGGAAACATAATTTAAATGAGCTGAGTGTACAACGGAGTCAAACAGAAGTGTTTTGTAATGTAACATTTTGTAACGTGAGATGGTGGCGACGAGCAGATGGATCACCTGATTGTAAGCGATTGCCGCCCCATAACTAACACCTGCCCCAATACCAGTAGAATCACAACTGTGCTGCCATTATTTTAACTCCCATTCCTCCCTAAAGCAAACAATCCGGTCTTCTGAGAGGCCGTTGGTATCACTCCGGTTGAGCTGACCCATACATGCTGAAGCTTGGCTCCACGGTCTAAAACCGTGGTCGTCAAACTGCGGCCCGCAGGCCGCATGCGGCACGCGGACGTTAGCTTGCGGCCGCGGTAAGTAGATTCCTTAATTAATAGTAAATACCATCCGTACTTCACATATAATGTCTGTATGTTTGTCTTTCTTTCTTATTTTTTTTTATGTGATAGGTAGCAGGCGAGCAGGCGGATCACTGATGGTAAGCAATGGCCGCCGCCCATGAACACATGCAACCAAGTGCGCTGCTAACCTTTTATCCCCTTCCCCCAATGGGCCTCCGGTACCTCACTCAATCGGCGAACACAGCAACAGGGGCTGCTTCACGCCGGTTTTCTGTGAGGCAGTGGTATCACTCCGGTCGAGCCGCCCATTCATGCCGAAGCATGGCTCACCCCCAATTAGAATGTGATAGCTACACAGTGCTTAGAAAGGGAGGGAAACTCCAATACAGTCGTAACGTCCGGCTAATCGAGCCTTAGTTTGATGGCAAAAAACCTTCGTTCGCAGTTTGTATCATTATTTTGATGATTCATTTATTGCAAAAACCGTAAGAGAGAATTATAGTGTCTAGTTTCTAGTTAATTACCAAAAAATCAAGTTTATTGTAGTGAGGGAATTCCCGTAATCTGTTTACGGCCTAGTTTAAGCTTAAACTTAAACCAAGCCTGAATGTCAAACTGCAGGGCAAAGGCCTCCATCATAGAAATCAAGTCATCGCTACTATGATGGGGTTAGGCTTAATCACCACGCTTGCCTAATGCGGTGCGGTGATGGCTTAGGGGAAAACTTGCACGAAAGAAACTCGCCCGCGAATTTCAAGATTTTTTGGGTGGTCTTTTTTCTAACCTAACCAATATTTTTTCGTCCAGTCGAGTTTAGTCAGTATAATCATCACAAAAATATTGGTTAGGTTAGGTTAGAACAGTGACCAGCCAAAAAATCTTGAAATTCGCGGGCGAGTTTGTTTAGTGCCAGTTTTCCCGCGGTGATCACAAACCCGAGCTATGTGTACTATTAAGTATTCTGTGGCTATGTTCGAAAAATTCAAAACATAAGTACTTATAGTCTGCCGCAAGAAAGTGTAGTTATGACCTTGAGTGCGCAGATACCAATTTTGATAGAAAGTCTTCTTTTTACAAGGCGCAAAATAACGGTCATCGCTATACTTTCTGCCTCCAGCTATAAGTAGGCCCTATTGTTTCGCCCGCTGGAATCGACATCACGGCCATATACTTAAACCACTAGACCACGGGCCTTAGTCTTATAAAAAGTCGGTAAGTACGGTGGCCAGCACATCAAGTTACTACAATCTGTCAAATTTCTTCAATCGAACCTCACTTTTATGTCAAACGTGTTTGGTCAATATCAACTGAGGAATTTGACAGATTGTAGTAACTTGATGTGCTGGCCACTGTACAATTTCTAATTTGTATACCTGTTAACTTTAATGAACTTAAACTTAATTGGTATAACTGTTGATACTCGAAACACGTTTTTTAATTTCGGTAAAAATTATTGAATTTTCTGTTAGCCTTCACTTTCTTCTAATCACCGTTCTATTGTAACCGTGGGAGAGTCACGCTTCGGTATGAATGGGCTGGCTTTACTGGAGTCAGGCCAGGGCCGCACAGAAGAGCGTGAAGCAGCGCCTACGCTGAGTTTCGTCATGTGAGTGAGGGTAGCCTCACAGGTACAGGAGGCCCAATGGGGAGTTAAGGGGGTTAAAGGTTGGCAGCGCACTTATAACTCTACTGGACCTTTTTATATTAACTCTTTTAACGCCATAGATGTCACCGGTGACCGGCAAACAATATTTTTTCTGTTGTGTCTAGACACATTACTAGTAATGTAGCAGTCAAAGGCCTATCAATTTTATAACTATCTTATTTCTATAGTAACAACACGGACGTAACGTGAATAACAATAAAAATATTTGTATGACCTACCTACATTTTGTTACTGTAATCTTATTACCTACTAATGTTTTTATTTTATATATATCAGAATGTAAATTTTTATAATGATCATAGTTTGAAACAGAGTGACTACTGAGTTTCTTGGGATCTTCTCGGGTAGAATCGACTTCCGATCAAGCGGTAGAAATCGACTTTCCGAATCACGGTAGCTTACATAATAATATTGACATAAATGTTCTGTAGGATTTAAACTTAATCATACTGTATATTATAATCAGAGATTTAAAATCTGATATATAAATGGGAAAGTGTGTCTGTCTGTCTGTAAGTTGTTTTTCTTTCTCGGTAAACGGAGCGACGAATTGACGTGATTTTTTTAAGTGAGATAGTTGAAGGATGGAGTAAATGGCTACTTTTATGCCCCATTTAGGGAAGTGGGGGGCGCGAGCGAAGCCGCGGGCAAAAGCACAAATAATTACACACAGAAGTAGGCTACCCACTAAGAGCAAAAACGTGTCATGTACCCACGCATGCGCACTAACGGGGAAATGCGCCTTTTCGACCACATTAATCCTAGCCTATGACATAAGATTGTCAAACTGTCCGAGGTCTATGGTAGAGAGACCGCGCTGTATGTACTCATGCCGGGCAACAACCCTAGCATATGTCAACGAACTCTCTAAATTCAAAATCAGGCTGATATCTACATTCTGTGCGTAATTATTTTGTGGCTAAAGGTTGGCAGCTATTGGTGTTGCAAGTGTGTATGTGCGGGGGTAATCGCTTACCATTAGGTGATCTCTGTACTTCAGCCATCTATCGCCCCTAGACCAACGTTCACAGATACACCTTTTTTATTATTATGAATGGTCTGGTGTATGTATTGGCTGCTATAGATTAATATGTTGTAATCGTTGACAGGTGAAGAACGAGAAGCATCTGTCGGCCGGCAAGCCCATCGTGGTGGAGGTGTCGCTGGAGCGCGAGGACGAGGTGGTCGGGCCCGTCATCGCGCCGTTCTTCCCGCAGGTCAGTCAAACCCTACTATGATAAATAATAAATTAATAAATTAAGATAACATCACATACATTGTCCTGATCCCAAACTAAGGTTTTCCCTTGTACCACAGAATACTTAATAGTACAAGTACAGAAAGCCCACTCCTAAAAACCGTTTATGGAAATAAAGATTCAGGCTACCAGAAGATGACGTTGAAATTCCGGCCACCCGGCGTTCTATACCGACAATTATTCATACCTAGAAGTGCGTTCTCTTTCTATCGCAAGCAACTGTCGCGCGTGCGTCGCCGCTCGTTCGTGATTTTCTACTAATTGGCCCCTCCGGAGGGGCCGCCGCATGTACTTGCAAATTCGATACCTACACGCGGAGTGGGACAGGCCTGGTACTGTCTATGTTTTTGTGGTCATTAAAGTTTATCTTATCTTATCTTAAATGTACGTATTTATTCACAGAAACGCGAAGAAGGCTGGTGGGTGGTGGTCGGCGAGCCCCGCAGCAACAGCCTGGTATCCATCAAGCGCGTGTCGCTGGGCCGCGCGGCGCGCGTGCGCCTGGAGTGGGTGGCGGGCGCCGGCGGCCGACACACCTACACGCTCTACTTCATGTCCGACGCCTACCTCGGCGCCGACCAGGAGTATAGTTCACGCTGGACGTGCGTGACCATGATGAGGATGATGATGAGTAGGCGGTGCGGGGGTACGAGGGGGCGGTGATACGGATAGGCGATGAACGGAAATCCAAGTCATTGATAATCCGGATAGTCAATAAATACTTGGAAATCCGAGTCATTGATAAATAAATACATGGAAATCCCAGTCATTGATTGTCCGGATAGTCAATAAATACTTGGAAATCCGAGTCATTGATAATAAATACATGGAAATCCCAGTCATTGATTGTCCGGATAGTCAATAAATACTTGGAAATCCGAGTCATTAATTAGTCGGAGAGTCAATGTGAAGATACTTGGGATCAGTCATTGATTATCCGAATAATCGAAATTAGAATAATCTAAAATCTGGTTAGTTGATAATCCGGATAATCAAATTTCTGGTTTCCTAACCATTAATTTGTGTTATTGAATGTAAGAAAACAAAGTGTGTGTTTATTATTGTAATTTAGGTGATGAAATACAGTTAATAAGATAATAATAAGCGTTTTATTTCAAACAAGTTTGAAAAAGATTCTTCTTTGACAAAGTCTAATCCAGCACTTAAATACCACAGGTTAGCCCACCAGTATTAAAACAAATTTGAATTTAGTAGGTAATATTATGTAGGTATGTATGTACTAATATAAGTATTCCGGAAACTAAAATTTTCTATCCTAAATTGTTAGCTCCTGCTTGTTTCAAAGATCATGATGGATGAGTCGACTCCCAGTTCGCGGATGAAGCATCATCCAAGCAAGCGCGCGGTTGAGTTCGTGATGAAGCACACAAGATGGCGCTAAATTAGTTTAAACTATTGTCACTAGAGGGCGTTCTACTGGTATGCTAGTTCTGACTCATATCACTAGATGGTACTGTAAGAGCATGCTTTAGTTAGTGTATCAACTCACCGCTAGATGGGGTAACTAATATGATTTAGTTAATTTTTACACTAATAGATGGCGTTGTTAAAGCACGCTTTGATTTGTTTATCTACTCCCTGATAGATGGCGCTATTTGCATACCTCAGTATTATAAGTTTGAAAGTTGAAAGGAAAAATCCGACGAGTATACGGTATCGTCTACGTAGTTCAATTATTTAATAAATTAATTAGGTTTTTCTATGAACGGTAACGTAATGACTCAATACGGAGGACTACCTAATTAATAAACTCGAAATTAATTAGTGAGGATGTAAGTACCTGAGATGTTTGTTGCTCTTTTATGTAAAAATTACTAAAATATTTCAGTGAAACTTAACACATATTATCAGAATAATACCTATATCTTATTAATAGGTTACATTTAATAAAAATATACCTAGAATATTAGCTAGTTTTTTTGTGGAATACTATCATAAAGTATTAATAGGTATATACCTACCTACATATCCTTGACTAAACAAACAATAGGTAAACCACAGAGATTTATTTAAAACAGTTCCCGAATGTGAACTTCATCAACAGAAATAATTAGTTTACTTGGTAAGTGTACCAACGAGTTTTTCTTACAAACCGAACCATCCCAGAGCAATTTTTTTTTTTAAATTTGATACATAAAAACTCTCACTACAACTGAGGCGACTACCTGACCTTCAGGTTTTATGATCTTCCCACGATGGTAGGTTAATTATTAACATGCAAAGTAATGTATGGTAATTACAATATTTCTTAGGATTTAAACACAAAATCTTGCAAGTTACATCGCAAAGCTTCGATTCGCAAGATGGCCTTTATTCTAAGAAATATTCAGTCAGAACATTATTATTTATCTTGTAAGATACATACGAATGGGTTTTCTAGCTATAAACGGCTGATATGTAAAGATTAACAACTCAATATTCTAATATTTCGGGTTGGTAACAGAAATATATTTTAAAAATGTTAAATTATTTAGTCTGACCGCACAAATGCGTTTTCAAAATTCGATTGGCGAATTCGAATTCCGCATTCGGGCATCCGAAATGCATGGATGCAATATAAAGTATCTACCTACATCTAACTAACGCACATCCTACGTTTTTTTTACGTTCCTTCGGAAAAAATTTTGAATCCATGCATTCGGATGCCCGAATGCGGAATCCGAATTCGGAAAACGCATGTGTGCGGCGTCGCTAAAACAAAACTACGATTTCCCCTTCGGAAAGTTTTTTTTTCACCGAGATATTACTGCCGCACTCTTTCTGTCGTCTTTGTCATTTTAATGACTTAATTTATGAATAACCTTTATGGCTACTGAAATAAGGGTCAATATATTTTATACTTAAGTGACAAAGTTAATTCAGCTGATAACCTGACTTGACTTTAACGTAATTCAGTCTGACTTTTTTGCAACCGAATAAAAAAGGTCTCATATCGGTTCCCACTGCCTACCTCTCTTGAAGGTCATGGAGGTAAGTCAACGCAACGTTATCCTTCAAAAACGTAAGAACTTATGAAATCTTAGTTTTGAGTTCTCGAAATGAAAGAGTATGTAACTTTTTAAATTTCAGACAAAATCTCATAATAAATGTCGTTTTTGGCTTCTTAGCGCATTTGGTACTGACATAAGCCAAAGGACGTGGGTTCGACTTCCATCCTAAACACATTAGTGTCATGAATCGGCACACATCGGGACACATTGATATCTGTCAGTTTACATGATTATGAATCAGAGTATAGTGAGATTATACCTTATGCGACAAAGGTCGTGCGTTCGATTCTCACTGCATGATTAATTTTGTGTGACGAACATTGTTTATTTTTTCATTTTATTTTAGTATCTGCAAAAAGCCTAAGCTAATTACTTAAAATACTAAATAAATTGAGACAACATCACATACATTGTCTCGGTCCGAAACAAAGGTTTTCCCTTGTGCTATGGAAACCAGAAACAACAAAGGAACCACACACATCCAGACTCAACACAAATATCTGTTTCATCAACAAACATTTGCGGAGCGGGAATCAAACCCGCAACCTTGCGTCTCAACCGGAGCTCAAACCACTGCGCTAAACGGGTCGTCAATTACTTAACTTTTAGCACTTACCCGCTTTTGCTTAACAACCTCCAAGCTAAGTATATTACGTATGTATTTTAATCACTGCTTGTACCGGTTATTCTGTTGATAGACAAGTTTGTCATCAGTATGAGCGCGGCGGTCAAGCGTGCGTGACCTTTGCTCGAAAACCGAGCAAATGGGGAAAAAATAAAAAAAAATATTGTTAAAGTTTTTAAATTGGCAAAGACAATAGCGTTTATTCAATTTAGTGTTTAAATTTGTTAGTGTTAAGTGATATCATGTAAGTATTTTTTAAGTTGTTTTGATGATACAACCGATTAAAAGGTTTGATGACTTCGGAAATACGTAAATGAGTCTGTTTACTTATTTTATCATTAATTGTGTATTCGATACTCATTTGCGGTTGCTTGCCGTTTATAATTAAGGATTTTTTTGATAAGGTTGGTAGTCTACCTTCATATTTTTCTGTCTATTGTTTGAATTGAGAATCAAATTCAAAAGTAATTAGCTGTGCTTTCTAAAAACAGTTAATTTAATCAGACTTGTATTTTTATTATTATTTGCAACAAATAAACTTTAAAATTACGGAATCGATTTCGAAAATTCCTATACCAACAAAAAGCTGCAATAGAAATAGAAATAGAAAAAATCTTTATTCAAGTTAGGTCCATACAGAACACTTATGAATGTTAAAATATATTCCTGTGTAATTAATACCTATAGGCGACATTTCCTTACAGGAAAACATTAAATTCCTACGGGAAAACATAATTTAAATGAGCTGAAGTGTACAACGGAAGTGTTTTGTACCTGTAACATTTTGTAATGTGATAGGTGGCAGACGAGCAGATGGATCACCTGATTGTAGATTGCCCCATACCTAAACACCTGCCCCAATACCAGTAGAATCACAACTGTGCTGCCATTATTTTAACTCCCTTTCCTCCCTAAAGCAAACAATCCGGTCTTCTGAGAGGCCGTTGGTATCACTCCGGACGAGCCGGCCCATTCATGCCTAAGTGTGATTCTCCCACGGTCTTGGTGGACCTGTTGTTTAGCTGGCTCTTTCCCCGATTGGGCCTCTGGTCTCCTTACTCTACAAAACACAGTGCAGGCGCTGATCACGCCGGTCTTCAGTAAGGCTGTGGTATCACTCCGGTCGAGCTGACCCATTCATGAAGCTTGGCTCCACGGTTTAAAACATAGGTATTCGAACATAAAGACCGCTTGTTGGAAAGAACGGATATTTTTTCTGGCCAACTTATAACGGAGGTGTCCCGAAACGAATGACTTGCGAACAATACTTCATCATCATCATTTCAGCCATTAGACGTCCACTGCTGGACATAGGTCTCCCCCAACGTTCTCCACACAGATCGGTCCTGTGCCACCCGCATCCAAGGGACTCCCGCGCCCTTCACCAGATCGTCGGTCCACCTGGTGGGAGGCCTGCCACGGCTGCGGCCGTTATTAACGTTAAAGGGACTAAATAACTTAATAACAGACTTGTTATTACATGGATCTCACAACTTTTTACGGTAGAACAACTGAGTTGCGAGACTTGGTCTTTTTGACAAGTATTGTTTTTTATGGGCGAGAATATACTTGTCGCATTCAAACTTGTTTTTTTTTATGTGATAGGTAGCAGACGAGCAGGCGGATCACCTGATGGTAAGCAATTGCCGCCGCCCATGAACACATGCAACAAGTGCGCTGCTAACCTTTTATCCCCCTTCCCCCCGATGGGCCTCTGCTACCCTCAATCACTCGGCGAAACACAGCACAGGAGCTGCTTCACGCCAGTTTTCTGTGAGGCAGTGGTATCACTCCGGTTGAGCCGAAGGTTTGACTTAAATCGGCGCGGTCAAAGTATGGTGAGGGCATAGGTATCTATGATTTAAATCCGTGGTCGTCAAACTCACTCCGGTCGAGCCGGCCCATTCATGCCGAAGCATGGCTCTCCCACAATTAGATGTGATAGCTACACAGTGCTTAGAAAGGAAGGGAAACTCCAATACGGTCGTAACGTCCGGTTTATCGAGCCTTAGTTTGATGGCAAAAACCCTTCGTTCGAAGTTTGTAGGTATCATTATTTTGATGATTCATGTGTTGCAAAGACCGTAAGAGATAATTAAAGTGTCTAGTTTCCAGTTAATTACCAAAAAATCAAGTTTATTGTAGTGAGGGCGTGTAGTTTGGGTGTAGTTTTACGGCCTAGTTTAAGCTTAAACTTAAAGGCCTGGATGTTACACTGCAGGGCAAAGGCCTCCATCATAGAAATTAAGTCATCGCTACTATGATGGGATTAGGCTTAATCACCACGCTTGCCTAATGCGGTGCGGTGATCACAAGCGCGAGCTATGTTCGAATAATTCAAAACAAAAGTACTTATAGTCTGCCGCAAGAAAGTGTAGTATGAACTTGAGTGCGCAGAAACCAATTTTCATAGAAAGTCTTTTTTACAAGTGCGCAAAATAACGGTCATCGCTATACTTTCGTGCCTCCAGCTATAAGTAGGCCTACTTGTTTTCGACCCGGGAATCGACATCACGGCCTGGTACTTAAACCACTAGACCAACGGGGCCTTAGTCTTATAAAAAGTCGGTATAAGTACGGTGGCGTGCACATCAAGTTATACAATCTGTCAAATTTCTTCAATCGAACCTCACTTTTATGTCAAACGTGTTTGGTTCAATATCAACTGAGGAAATTTGACAGATTGTAGTAACTTGATGTGCTGGCCACTGTACAATTTCTAATTCGTATACCTGTTAACCATAATGAACTTAAACTTAATTGGTATAACTGTTGATTCTCGGAAACACGTTTTTTAATTTCGGTATGAATTATTGAATTTTCTGTTAGCCTTCACTTTCTTCTATACACCGTTCTATTATAACCGTGGGAGGGTCACGCTTCGGCATGAATGGGCTGGCTCTACTGGAGTCAGGCCTCGGCCGCACAGAAGAGCGTGAATCAGCGCCTACGCTGTGTTTCGTCATGTGAGTGAGGGTAGCCTCACAGGTACAGGAGGCCCAATGGGGAGTTAAGGGGGTTAAAGGTTGGCAGCGCAATTATAACTCTACTGTACCTTTTTATATTAACTCTTTGAACGCCATGGGTGTCACCGGTGACCGACAAACAATATTTTTTTTGTTGTGTCTAGTAATGTGGCAGTCAGCGGCTTAAGTAAGTATCAAATTATTTTATAACTACCTATCTTATTTCTAGGTATAATAACAACACGGACGTAATGTGAATAACAATAAAAATATTTGTGTATACCTACATTTTGTTACTGTAATCTTATTAATGTTTTTATTTTATATTTTGAGTAGTATCAGAATGTCAATTCTTATAATGATCATAATTTGAAACAGAGTGACTACTGAGTTTCTTGCTGATTCTTCTCGGTAGGAATCGACTTTCCGAATCAGCGGTAGCGTACATAATATTTGACATTCATAAATGTTCTGTATGGACTTGAACTTATCCATACTGATTTATAATCAGAGATTTAAAGTAGGTATCTGTTATATAAATAGGAAAGTGTGTCTGTCTGTCTGTATGTTTGTCTTTCTTTCACGGCAAAACGGAGCGACGAATTGACGTGATTTTTTTAAGCGGAGATAGGTAGTTGAAGGGATGGAGGATGGCTACTTTTTGCCCCATTTTAGGGAAGTGGGGAGCGCGAGCGAAGCCACGGGCAAAGGCTAGTAAAGAATATTTCAATTCAGAATAAACCCCTGTTTATTAAAGTGTGTCGATATATTCCATTGCTTTGCGATGTGTGTTAATATCTCTGTGGTGTTGATTCACAAATCGCTTTTGAAATACCTTGAGAAGTTTTCCTTGTGTCGACATTACGTAGCAATCGTAGTGCTAAATCCATTTTTGTGTCTGTACTTAATAGCGGTTTAATATTCGCTTAGGGGGCAACTCAGGCAAATAATAATAATAATAATCTCTTTATTTCGAATCAATATCCATAGCACATACACAAAGAATAACAACATAAGGGGCTACACGAATGAAACTAGCGCCGCCAACCTATTTACACTGATTGTGGCGAAAATACGATATTTCTTGAAAAATTCAAGTTACTTTTATCCAAGTCTGTAATGTTTTGCTTTCTTAAAAAATATCGTGTTTTCGCCACAATCAGTGTAAATAGGTTGGCGGCGCTAGTTTCATTCGTATAGCCCCTTAAATAACTATCATACTTAGTACAAAAATAGAAATATAGACAAAACAGAACAATTAAAAAAGGGTCAAATTAGGCCCATCATTTGAACCCAATGTTTTTGTAACGGGCAATCGAAGCGGGTATTTAGACTTATCCCCACCAAAATATTTGGTGGGGCAAACTATGTGAAACAAAAAATATTGGTTAGGTTTAAGTTAGAACAGCGATCAGCTAAACAATCTTGAAATTCCTGCCCGAGAGTTTTTTGCCCGAGATGCCCCCTAAGCTCATTTTACCCGTGGGAGAGCCATGCTTCGGCATGAATGGGCCGACTCGACCGGTTTGATACCACGGCCTCACAGACCAGCGTTAAGCAGCGCTGCGCTGTGCTTCAAGTGAGTGCCCTCACTCTACTGCCCAAGAGAATAAAAGGTTGGCAGCGCATTTGTGCGTCAAAAAAGTCATGAAATTAATTGATGGCGCCACAGCCGCTTACCTACATTATAGAGTGCTAACTAGTGGCCCGCCCTCATTTCGCTTCGGGACCGTAATTCAGAAATGAGCCAATAGATGGCGCTGTGTCCAATTACATCGCGCAAGCGTTTCGTGTTTTCGGTTTACCTATAAGCCTTGTCGTTGTCTATAGAAGTTATCTTCTATACTATTAATAAAGAGGTTACGCCTCGGCCTGTGACTGACTGACTGACTGACTGACTGACTGACTGACTGACTGACTGACTGATCTATCAACGCACAGCCAAAACTACTGGACCTAAAATCATGAAATTTGAAACTAGGTAGTTCATACTATGTAGGGGCGCACAAAGAAGGGGTTTTGCAAAATTCACCCCCTAAAGGGGTGAAAGGGGGGTGTTTACGTTAGTATGAAAGTTTTCAATTTAGATGTTAGAGATTTGAAAATTTGGATTATGATTGATGATCAAAAATAAAAATTTACCTGTTTCAGTTTTTTTTTAAATTCAAGCCATAACAGGGGTGAAATGGGGGTTAAAACTATGTATGGGAGATTTATTATATTTAAAGCTAGAGTCTTGAAATTGGTATTTGGGTTTCCATACAAATTAAATGAATGTGATTTCAGCATTTTTTTTTCTTCAGCTTACAAGGGTGAAAGGGGGTTAAAAGGTCGTATGGAAGATTCGTCATTTTTAAAGCTAGAGCTTTGAAATTGGTATTTGGGCTTTGCATGCAAATGTAATGAAACTCAATTCGGCATTTTTTTCTTCAACCTAAAAAGGGAGAAAGGGGGATGAAAACGCCGTATTATCAATTTTAAAGCTAGAGGTCTTGAAACTGGGTATTTGGGCTTTGCATACAAATGTAATGAAAGTGAATTCGTTATTTTTTTCTTCACCTAAAAAGGGGGGAAAAGGGGGTTGAAACGAAGTATTGACATTTTTTGAAGCTAGAAATCTTGAAAAGTGGTACTTAGGCTTTGCATAGAAATTTTATAAAAGTGATTTTGGTATTGTTTTTTCTTCAATCTTAAAGGGGTGCTTCGGTTTCTTCATATTCAACCCCTATGGGGGGAACGGGGGGAACTGATTCAATTTGACAAAGTAAAGTTATAGAGTTTCCAGCATTTTTTAAATCAAATCGTTTTGAGATTCCTTCATTAAGGTTAGGATCACCAAAATTGATTGTTGTGAATTCTACTTCGTTCAAAAAAATTAAAATACCGAAGCGAAGCGAGGCGAGCCACTAGTCTCTTTATAAATGGTATAGAGTATAGAAGATAGACAGATATAGATAGAAGAAGAAGATAGATATATAAGATATATGTAGATATAGAAGATGGTGGCCCCATTGGGTATAATACTATGGAACTTCATAATAGTTCCTCAAGAATAAATGTCACGACTTTATTGAAAGAGTATGCTACTTAGTACGGAGTCAGGTCAATGTATGAGACGTTGTGAGAAGCTACAACAACAGTAGGTATTTTTTGTCTCAATATCTATGTATAGGCGTCTCACTCAAACTGTAGCAATGTCTATGTATAGGCGTCTCAACTGTCGCTTTAACCGATACCGCGAGAGTCATTGGATAAAAGATTTACGCAGGTAGTATCAGTTATCCATTAAGTGAAGTTCACGTCAGGAACCAGCTTACCTTGAATACGTAATGTAAAGCTTCATTAAGGTTTCTGGATTATATCTCGTTCACTGCTCTTCCAAGCAAGCACTCATTATAGGTTAATAAGGAATTAAGCCATAAAGTTCAAAAATAAAGTATTAATTACCGCATGCGGTATATCCGGACCGAAGCTTTTTTTTCAAACAACTTCAAAAAAGAATGATGGATGTAGATTGTAGGTAGGGTAACCGAGTAGTGATTGCCCAGTGTACAGTGATGCCCGAATTAAGGTTAACATACATTTTAACTTATTTTCAAAGGTGTAGTTTTACATTAAATCCGTTAAATAACACTAGGATACTGTTAACTAGAGTTCTAAATAAGACATTTGGCAAAATTTTCAATAAAAATATTGTAATGGCAGTTTTTGGACAGCGGGTGTCCGTCACTTCAAAAATGCGAATTCCTTACAGAATTTGTTAAGGATACATTTTGGTTTTGAAGTTTGTATCACTTTAATTTTTTTTTGAGCGTTAAAGCACAACGATGTTAGTTAAAGCTTTAATGTTTCATTGAAGCAGTTATCGCCGTAATTTTATTCCATTAAGTATTTTAAGAGGGTGGGCAATCACTGTACCTAAAATAGGAGAAATTCAGTATTGCCATACCAGAATTCAGTTATTGCCATGGGTATGAGACAGTGATTGCCCGGGTAGGTATTTACTAAATCACGTGAGGGATACAATAATCGAACCGAATATTTTCTATCCTGTATTTCTTTATATCTATGTAGGTAGGTACTTACTTCAAGAGTTTGAAAAATACTACTTTTTACAAAGTTGACCTAAAATAGGGGAAAATTTGATCTGCTAC
>JABMDO010000546.1:0-22449 GCA_014851415.1 Cnaphalocrocis medinalis
ATCGTTGCCTGCCTGTCTGAATATCATCACATTTTTTCAGCTAATAACCGGCTACAGACGTGAGGCAGAAAGTGAACGTAAGTCAGCGAGCGAGATCCGCAGCCTGCAGCCAACTGGAGTCCCTTCTCCATACAGTACCACGAGTGCATCAAGAATAGGGTATGTCGCTTAGAACATCCAAGAGTCATTTAAAGTATTGGCCCTAAGGTCACTGCCCTGAGGTACAACCCAAGAGTCAAATATAGTATAGGCCCCATAATTGGGCCTTGAGGTACACCCAAGGAGTCTTAGTAAATATAGGCCCCGAAAATGTTGCCCTGAGAGGTATACCCAAGAGTCACTAGAAATATAGTGAGCGATGAGATCTGCAGCCTGCAAGCCAACATGGAGTCCTTCTCCATACAGTACCACGAGTGCATCAAGAATAAGGGTATGTCGCTTAGAAACATCCAAGAGTCATTTAAAGTATTGGCCCCAAGGGCGTGCCTTGAGGTACACACAAGAGTCACTAGTAATATAGGCCCCGAAATGTTGCCCTGAGGTACACCCAAGAGTAAAATACAACATAAGCCCCAAAATGTTGCCCTGAGGTATACCCAAGAGTGAAATGCAGTTTATGCAGTATAGGCCCCGTAATTTTGCCTCGAAGAATATAGTCTAAGATCCCGCTATACAACGACCTTCACCGTGATGCTTATTTGATGAGACGTATTTTTTATGTTATTAAATATGCCAATAAATATATCCTATATGGGTTGCCTAACAAATTTCAGTCCAGAGTATTTTTAATTAATAATTAAAAAAAATTGTTTTTTTAAACATTGCACCGGTGTGATTATTTAATAAATTTGATACCAATCGAAAGTTTGAAGCCCATAGAATATGCAAACGTTAGGTTGCCTATTTTTATCCGGTCACAACCACGGGTTGCCAGGTGTAAACAGGTAAATCCATACTAGCATTTTGCAACGTTCTGATTATTGAATCAATTTTAGATAAAATGAAAGATTATTTCATAAGGAACACGGTGGTATAGGGTTGCCTGCGAAAAATCAGTCCCGAATTACGGTTGTCGAATTTTAAATAATAAAATATCGCTGCGAGTGAATGTGTGTGAGAGAGAGGTCCCAGACCAACCATCCCATGCGGTAGAAAAGGACGCAGCGTAGCAGCTGTTTAAAGTCCGCCCATTTAAAGAAGGAGAGTGCGCATGCTATTTGTGCTTGGAAATGAAAAGGATAGCGATAGACTCGTATATGCTATACATTATTTTGGAGTATTTAATTATTAATATAGAGAAATAGTTATTTAATTTTTTATTTTTTAATCAATTAATTATTTATCTATGTTTATTGTTTATGTGACACTAAAGTATATACACATCTTTCAGCGACATTTTTCAGCGACGTTTTTTGTCGTAGTTGGGTTTTAGTTTTTTTACTTTTATTTTATTTGTACTATTTTGGTGTCCAAGTGCTAGTAATATATATATATATTCAAAATGTACAAGTCAAGCGCTTTCAAATGATACCAAACACGGCATATATTTTATCATAACTTTATTTTTTTACTCTGTATGTTTTGTCCGCTAGAGGGCGCCACATTAGATTTTGTGAAACTTCATATAGCCTATAACCAGCGGACGATCAAGACGCTTATAATGATATGTCATTTGTCGAATTCTGATAAGTAGTTAAGAAGTTACGTGGAAACAGATGAACATACATACATACATACATTAATGCACAGTTTTCAAAAGTTTCATCATCAAAATCAATTATTCCGTCATCCGAATCACATAAAAAACACTTTTTGGCCATTTTTTCCAACAATAAATAGCAGCACGTTTTTTCACTTGTATCTATAGCGACAAACTACTCCAAAATAATGTATAGCATATACGAGTCTATCGCTATCCTTTTCATTTCCAAGCACAAATAGCATGCGCACTCTCCTTCTTTAAATGGGCGGCTTTAAACAGCTGCTACGCTGCGTCCTTTTCTACCGCATGGGATGGTTGGTCTGGGACCTCTCTCTCACACACATTCACTTGCAGCGATATTTTATTACGACAACCGTAATTCGGGACTGATTTTTCGCAGGCAACTCTATACCACCGTGTTCCTTATGAAATAATCTTTCATTTTATCTAAAATTGATTCAATAATCAGAACGTTGCAAAATGCTTGTATGGATTTACCTGTTTACACCTGGCAACCCGTGGTTGTGACCGGATAAAAATAGGCAACCTAACGTTTGCATATTCTATGGGCTTCAAACTTTCGATTGGTATCAAATTTATTAAATAATCACACCGGTGCAATGTTTAAAAAAAAATTTTTTTTTAATTATTAATTAAAAATACTCTGGACTGAAATTTGTTAGGCAACCCATATAGGATATATTTATTGGCATATTTAATAACATAAAAAATACGTCTCATCAAATAAGCATCTCGGTGAAGGTCGTTGTATAGCGGGATCCTATACTAATACAAAACCACCAAAAAATTACAAAGTTTTATTCAATCGCTAACTAGTAATTACCCTAAAATTTGTACAATTACAATCCGCATCTAGTGCCATTGTGCTTTTAGCCAAATCGTTATAAAAAAGTGGCCCACCCCATTGGTTTCGGGACATACGTTTAAGTACCAATAGATGGCGCTGGGTGCCGATTACTATTCTACCGATACCGATACTACTCTAGTCTAACATTTGCTTATGTAATTTAACTAAAGATAGAATAAGTTGGTGAAAAAATTACTCTTTATAAATACATAGTACTTACTAGTAGCCCGCCCTCACTTTGTTTCGGGACATTAGTTTCAAACTGGAGCAATAGATGGCGTTAGGCGTAGAATACTTCACGCAACCGTTTTGCTTTTTCGGTTTACCTATAAGCCTTGACGTTATCTATAGAAGTTACCTCTATATAAATAGTATAGATAGTATACAGGGTGTGTCTATACTCTGATTCAAATTCATGTAAAGTAAACTGACAGATGAAAATGACAAGTTTCTATGCATTTTGACATTTTGCATGTGTCAAATTGAGTGATAATGTATGGGGATGACACATTGACATCTGTCAGTTTACTTTACATGATTATGAATCAGAGTTTATGTGTTGTGGTGTCCAGACCAGGCCATTTTGTATGGGGAGTCGAAATTTTTTTAGTTGAATTTCGAAAAGTCGTTGAACTCATGTACAGAATGGTCGGTAGAACACGTTGTTAAAGGGATGTAAATTTTCACAGATACACCCTGTAGAAGAAGATATTATATTGTTATAATAAATGTGTCCCGCCCCGTTGGTCTAGTGGTTTAAGTACCGAGCAAAAATATGTTTCGAATTTTTCGAACATAGCTCGGGTTTGTGATCACCGCACCGCATTAGGCAAGCGTGGTGATTAAGCCTAATCCCATCATAGTAGCGATGACTTGATTTCTATGATGGAGGCCTTTGCCCTGCAGTGGGATAGTATAAAGGCTGATACTAATGAATGTGTCACAGGCCACATTAGCTACCTGCAGCAAGCCGGGCCCATGACGGCGGAGCGGCGGGACCTGGAGGCGTGTCTGCGAGTCCAGATCGAGGAGATGGAGAGGAAGCTTAACGTGCTGGTCAGTACTAGCATTTGTAATTTTTTTAATGTGATAGATGGCAGACGAGCAGACGTATCAGATGGTAAGCGATTACCGCCGCCCATAGACACCTGCAACACCAAGCTGATGTCGCTGAATAACCAATGGGGTTGCCATACTCTATACGCGGCAGTGGCGCCATCAATTATGCGTATGAAAGCCAACAGACTGGACTAGATTTGTGAACAGGGGTGGTGCAGCGGGGAATCATGTGCCTATGATAATAATCTTGTTTGAATTTTTGCATATTTTTATTTTATTTAAGTAATGCAAAAAGTGTATTTATATTTTATTAATTGTGATATTTTTTAGAATCTTTTTTGACATTCATAAGTGTCAATATGTACTGGAATGTAATTTTCTGCCGAGAAGACACCAGCAAGAATCTCAGCAGTTACTCTTTTCGGTTCTGTATGGGTCTAAATTGAATAAATTATTTTAATTTCATACTATTCTGTTTACGACAATGGTCGTTTTGTACGTAACTTCGTAATTATGACAAGATACGTCAAAATGGAACCAATCCAAATAAAATTAAACCAAATTATTTTGTCCAATAAATGCCATTGTTCTTCTGTTTTCCAGGTGGCCCAAATCAACCAGTCTCAGCTGGAGCTAGCAGACCACATGAAGGACAACATCGCCAACCTGCGCCAGCTGCAGAGCCAGGTCCTGGATGAGGAGCTGATCAAGTGAGTGCCAAATGACCTGAAGTCTCCTTTGTGTGTATATGTCGCAGCCCGATCGTATAATCCGCCGTATTACATTACGCCTAGCTGTTTTCCAACACAGGGCCGTTTTTGAAATACCATTAGACGGATTGAATACGGCTAAATGAAAAACGGCCGGATTGTTGTTGTTGTTGTTGTTGTTGGATCCATAGTTTCTAAGTTATTGCAATACCCTATCAGGGTCATGTACATATTGCTAGTCAGCACTAATTAGAATATTTAGTTTTAAGACCACAATGTTACATGTGCAATTAAATAAATAAATAAATAAATAAATTGTATTCGGCGCCATACGTCATTCAATACGGCTAGCCATTATGTAATTAGGCGGGAGATTAGCCGCCTCTTTGGCAGTTTTTAGTTCCGATTCCTTAATACTCTTGGCGCTGCCAGACTTTGTTTTATTAAAATAAAGCTAAGTCTTGTATACGTAAGGGTATTTTTTTTATGTTCACCCTTTGTGTAAAAGGTTAGGTTAGGGTTATTTTTTTTTTATGACTACCAGGAATAAAATTAAGAATTTCTGGGTGGTCATAAAAAAATAACTATAGTAATTTTGTGATGTGAACACTTCTCGTAATAAGTTGTAGTACGATATGGCTCGCCTTATTGAAGAACGTATCTCAATGACAATGCGGCTAATCGTTGATCCGCCGCATTTCAAAACGTATAATATTTAGGTTCTTTGATATCATAAAACCTACCCGATTTGAAAATCACAGTTTGAACTTGACCAAAAATGCTTCATATAAAATCGCTATATATCCGTGATGTCACCGTATTGTTTTTTTTGCGTGGCTTATTATTTTGTATGATAGCTATATGATATATTGCGTTTAGACAATTACTTTCTTACTAAAATAAATGTTACTTTAAATTTGATGGGCTATCCAATGATAACCAGATTTTTGGATAATTTAACGCTTTAAAATCGCCTTTTAACGTCCACATTCGACGATCATTTAAACACGAAATATTTTTAAATTTTAATAAGCACAGAGTTATTTTCGATTTCAAGTGAATGAATGAATAAATGAATGGATATGCTTTTTATTGCACACAAAATTTAAAACTAGTTTTAACAGGAGTAATGTACAACAGAGGCGGCCTTATTACTATGAGCGATCCCTTCCAGGCAACCTTTGGGTAAAGGACACTTGATCAAGGTGTAAGGCGGTGCAATGATACAATGCTTATATACTTATACAGGGTGTATCTGTGAATATTTACATCTCTTTAACCACGTGTTCTACCAACCATTCTGAACAACATTTGTTCTATGACTTTTGAAAATTCGCACAAAAATTTTTCATCTTTCCATACAAAGTCGGTCTCGTTACTTGGTCAATTTGTATGGGGAGTTGAAAAATTTTTGGAAGAATTTTAAAAAGTCGTTGAACAAATGTTGTTCAGAATGATTGATAGAACACGTGGTTAAAGGGATGTAAATGTTCACAGATACACCCTGTATCTAATGCAGTGTTTCTATTGTTAAAGCCACTTTATTCAGGTCAATGTGTGAAATATATTTACAACAAAAGCAATATTATTTAATACCAGATGGAAACGCGAGCAGCAACTGAGCGGCAACGGGGTCCCCATGCAGTCCAACCTGAACACCATCCAGGAGTGGTGCGAGCTGCTGGCCGACCTCATCTGGACGAGTCGCCAGCAGGTCACCAACGTGTCGCGGATCAACAACAAGACCATCCCCGAGCTGAGGCAGCCGCATCTTATTGAGATGCTGGATGATATGAGCAAGCAGGTATGACACTTGATAGGCCATAACGTCGACAGATTCAAAAGCCTTTTAAAAGACAGAAACAATGAAGGTTTTTCGCTCATATGTCATGATAGATGAGGTTCAAAATTAGGTAGGACTATGCAGGATTGCAGGTACACAACGAGACCATCCCCCATGAGATGCTAGAGTCATAAGTCAACGAAACATTTCATAGGTTTTCGCTCTTATGTCATGATAGATAAGGTTTAAAATCAGATTGAAATGCTGGAAGATATGAGCAAGCAGGTATGACACTTATAGGCCATAACGTCGACAGATTCAAAAGCCTTTTAAAAGACAGAAACAATGAAGGTTTTTCGCTCTTATGTCATGATAGATAAGGTTCAAAAGCAGGTAGGACTATGCAGGTACACAACGAGGCCATCCCCCATTAGATGCTAGACGATATATATTACACTTAATAGGTCATAAGTCAACGAAACATTTTATTAGTTTTCGATCTTATGTCATGATAGATAGGGTTCAAAATCAGGTCACAAACGTGTCGCGGATCAACAACAAGACCATCCCCGAGCTGAGGCAGCCGCATCTCATTGAGATGCTGGATGACATGAGCAAGCAGGTATGACACTTGATAGGCCATAACGTCAACAGATTCTAAAGCCTTTTAGAAGACGACGGTCACCAACGTGTCGCGGATCAACTAAATTCATTTCAGACTCATGTCGTCCAGCATCTCATTGAAATGCTGGACGACATGAGCAAGCAGGTATACGACAGAAGGCGAAACATCCCTTATGGCATGATAGATAAGGTTCAAAATCAGATTTGAGGAGATCCGATTTGATCCCTCTTCTGACGAAATTGAGCAAGCAGGTTTCGTTGACCTATACGAAACATTTCATAAAATTTCGTCATTATGTCATGATAGATAAGGTTCAAAATCAGATGGGGACTATTTGCACCGCATCGAGATGCTGGAAGATATGAGCAAGCAGGTATGACATCGCCATAACGTCGACAGATTCAAAAGCCTTTTAAAAGACAAAAAAAATGAACGTTTTTCGCTCTTATGTTATGATAGATAGGGTTCAAAATCAGGTAGGACTATGCAGGATTGCAGGTACATAACGAGACCATCCCCCATGAGATGCTAGAGTCATAAGTCAACGAAACATTTCATAGGTTTTCGCTCTTATGTCATGATAGATAAGGTTCAAAATCAGATTGAGATGCTGGAAGATATGAGCAAGCAGGTATGACTCTTAATAGGTCATAACGTCGAGAGATTCAAAAGCCTTTTAAAAGACGACGGTCACCAACGTGTCGCGGATCAACAACAAGAACATCCCCGAGCTGCGGCAGCCGCATCTGATTGAGATGCTGGACGATATGAGCAAGCAGGTATAAATCCTTACTTCATCATCATCAGCCTGTTGCAGTCCACTGCTGGACGTAGGCCTCTTACGTGCAGACCAGACGCCAACCAGATGCCGGAAGATCATTTCATTCAGCAATTTCTTTGCACTGCCTTACTTCATTGCCAACATGCTGTTTTCTTTCTCTACCTAAGGGTTGTCTGGAAGACCGCCTTATTGTACTCTGTTTCTGTGCAATAAATAATATATATCTATTGACAAAAAACCGGCCAAGAGCGTGTCGGACACGCACATAAAATGATTCCGTAGCCATAAGATTGGCCAACTTTATTTTCATAATTTTAACTTGGTATTAATATATCTCGAGACTGGGGGTTCTATCTACATGATTTCAAAGCAACATTTGTTATATACTTTACGCTGCTTTACTTTTCGCTGTATGGGAGGGGGGGGTGAAAAATAATTATTTTTCGATAATTTTAAAAACCAATTCTTGAATTATCAGTATACATCTCTCCACCAATTTTCGTGGTAATCAGTGCAGAAACGGCAGAGAACGAGCCAGGACAGACAGACAGACAGACATGACGAAACCTCAAGGGTTCCTAGTAGACTAAGTAACCCTAAAAATTGGAACTAATAGTAAAACTTAGCCCCGAAACGAAATGAGGGCGGATTACTTGTCTTCTATCTATCTATACTATTTATAAAGAGATAACTTCTATAGACAACGACAAGGCTTATAGGTAAACCGAAAACACGAAACGCTTGCGCGATGTAATTGGACACAGCGCCAGCTATTGGTTCATTTCTGAACGGTCCCGAAGCGAAATGAGGGCGGATCACTTGTACTAAGTAATGAAAACCTTTGTCCTCCAGGTGACGAGCCTGCTGTCGACGCTGGTGACCTCGACCTTCGTGATTGAGAAGCAGCCGCCACAAGTCATGAAGACCAACACCCGGTGAGTTTATAAATACCAAAAAATCCGCTAGATGGCGCACTGTAGAATTGACAACATTTCATAATTTTTGCATGTCTATATTATTGTTTTTACATGAAAGTAGATATAAAATAAAGCGACCCATATTTTTTGTTTTTTCGAAATTATGTTTATAGATACCTAAAAAACATATTTTATCCTTCGTATTCTAAACAGACGTAAGCGCCAAATTACGTCATACTTACTGAGATACAATATACTCTGTGCTTACTGAGGAATACAGTTAGTTCCTTTACCTATTAAAAAAAACCGTCAATAAAAGTTACATTGACAACTATTGACAATTTCATTTTTATGTCTTGCATCTGTCTGTCATAGAATTATAACCTCCCTTTTTTCCCATACTATTTAAATAAAATGAAGTTTCCGACGGATTTCAAGTTGCTGATAGTAGAAACTTGCCAAGAGTAAACTATCTAATGTTACTGGAAGTTCATGCAAGAGAACGACTGCTACAACGTTGCTGAACTACGTAGTGCTAAAGCATTACTTGCTTTGCGGGAAGCCTACGTAGACACTCGCGGTGGGATACGTAGAATTAAAGCGAGATGTCCATTTGTGTACCGTCCAGTGCTGATACATAAGTTCTGGCTGACTATGATGAGCTCTGTGTTAAAAAAATAATAGATGCTGCTTAGGTATTTTGGAAAAATTATGTTTCAAAAAATTATAGAGTGCAAAATAAAAGATTTAAAATGTTTCATATTTTTTATTAACCTTCTGTAAATAAATAACTAAGTACCTAACCTATGTGAAGCTTATTTATTGAATTTTAATAATTATACACCTATGAATCTACGATGGCAATCTAGCTTTCAATTTGACCCGTCCTTTCACCGTCTTCATTAATTTTCTAAGTACAAAACACGCAGAGAACAGTTAATTTCTTAATAATCAATGCATTGCACCATTCTTACTTCGTAGACACTGGCAATGAAAAAAGATTTCTCCGGAGCATGAATAGAATTGTTCGTGCAGATAGGGACACAACAATATTTCGGATCCTTCATTGGCACATACGCAATAGTTTCTTTGTTGTAAACGATTATAAATGAGAATTTATGAGAATTGTAATGAGTACGAGGAATTATTTTTACAATGTCACTGAAGACACATGACAGTTAATTCACAGATATTATCAGTTTTAGCAATGGAGAAGGTATAGGCAAAGGAAATATTTCATTCTTCAGTAAGTATGACGTCATTTTTTCAGTTTTTCAGTTATAATTTTTTTTTCTCAGTAAATAAGCAATATAAAAAATATTTTGATATATTCTCGATATCAGGAGAAGAAAACAAAGAAATGGTATTTTTTATTTTAGGGCTTAGAAATTTTGAAATGTTGTCAATTGAGGTCCATAATGTTTTATTTTTGTTATAGCAATTATTTGCAATTTATTCTTATGTAAATAATGCACTTCAAAATTCATCGATGGGTTCAGGTGGGACTCGAACCTACAATCTTCCACAGGTGGCTGTACTACCAATTATTATTATGTATTGCTATATTATCTTATTATTATTTTAATAATACACTAGCAGCAAAAATGCTGATGCGTGTATATCACTGCACTTGTGTAGTCTGTTTGTAATTTAAAATGTCCTGTCTATTTTTAAAAGAGTTTACTGTAGGAGCACTTATCACAATTTCAGGAAGATTGTTCCACGCATTTACGACACGGTTTGGCAAAAAGTGATATCTGGGAATGCTCGCACTATGCTTATGTTGATAATCTAATAAACAAATAATTAAATACTAACCGAACCCCTTACTAAGATGACGAATTTCGTAAGTGCTTAATTCGCCATGAGCGTCCTTATCTAATCCTGAACCGCAGTGAGCGCGGGTCGCTAATAAACAAATTAATTAATAGGTATGTCTGTCTGTTGCAGCTTCACGGCTACGGTCCGGTTGCTGGTCGGCGGTCAGCTCAACGTGTACATGACTCCGCCACGAGTCAGCGTGAGTAACAATAATAAATCTATCTATACTCTAAACTGGAATTCAAGACCAAAAAATCTACGACAGACGTCACTGTCAAATCTGTTAATGTCACTAATGTCATTTTCAAGTAACGTTTTCAGGTTTCGCCAACCTTTTTGGCATTCTTTTTCTTATTTTGCAGACTAAACTGTCAAGTTTCCATACCTTGTTAAAATTTTGTAGGTAGATACCAAATAGTATTAACACCTGAAGTGTAACAAGCGCAATACCATCTTTGAAAACTAAAATTACGGATGGATGTCCTAATGAAACGATTTTGAGAAAAACGCAGTGTAAAGTTTTAAAAATATATATTTTCCATAGTTTTTTTCGCTCGGCCATAGATAAAAAAACGTATTTTTTGGTGTCATCTGTTACTTTTTTTTTAAATCAGTAATTGGGGACTAAACTACTTAGGCAAAGATTTGCCTTCAATAAAATTAAAAAAAAATCAAAAATGTGACACTTCTTGTCTTCTGTCTGTAGCCTTCAAATGGGCCATCCCCCATGAGATGCTGGACGACACTTAATAGGCCTTAAGTCAACGAACATTTCATAGGTTTTTTTGTCTTATGACATGATAGATAGGGTTCAAAATCAGGTCACCAACGTGTCGCGGATCAACAACAAGACCATCCCCGAGCTGCGGCAGCCGCATCTCATTGAGATGCTGGACGATATGAGCAAGCAGGTATGACTCTTAATAGGTCATAACGTCGAGAGATTCAAAAGCCTTTTAAATGACAGAAACAATGAAGGCTTTTCGCTCTTATGTCATGATAAATAAGGTTCAAAATTAGGTAGGACTATGCAGGATTGCAGGTACACAACGAGACCATCCCCCATGAGATGCTGGACGACACTTAATAGGCCTTAAGTCAACGAAACATTTCATTAGTTTTCGATCTTATGTCATGATAGATAGGGTTCAAAATCAGGTCACCAACGTGTCGCGGATCAACAACAAGACCATCCCCGAGCTGCGGCAGCCGCATCTCATTGAGATGCTGGACGATATGAGCAAGCAGGTATGACACTTGATAGGCCATAACGTGGACAGATTCTAAAGCCTTGTAAAAGACGACGGTCACCAACGTGTCGCGGATCAACTAAATTCATTTCAGACTCATGTCGTCCAGCATCTCATTGAAATGCTGGACGACATGAGAAAAGCAGGTATAAGACAGAAGGGGAAACATCCCTTATGGCATGATAGATAAGGTTCAAAATCAGATTTGAGGAGATCCGATTTGGTCCCTCTTCGGACGAAATTGAGCAAGCAGGTATAAATAGGTCAACGAAACATTTCATAAGATTTCGCCAATATGTCATGATAGATAAGGTTCAAAATGAGATGGGGACTATTTGCACCGTATCGAGATGCTGGAAGATATGAGCAAGCAGGTATGACATCGCCATTACGTCGACAGATTCAAAAGCCTTTTAAAAGACAAAAACAATGAAGGTTTTTCACTCATATGTCATGATAGATGAGGTTCAAAATTAGGTAGGACTATGCAGGATTGCAGGTACACAACGAGACCATCCCCCATGAGATGCTGGACGACACTTAATAGGTCATAAGTCAACGAAAAAAATCATAGGTTTTTGCTCTTATGTAATGATAGATAGGGTTCAAAATCAGATAGAGGACTATTTGCACTGCATTGAGAGCAAGCAGGTATTAATAGGCCATAAGTCAACAAAACATTTCATTAGTTTTCGATCTTATGTCATGATAGATAGGGTTCGAAATCAGGTCACCAACGTGTCGCGGATCAACAACAAGACCATCCCCGAGCTGAGGCAGCCGCATCTTATTGAGATGCTGGACGATATGAGCAAGCAGGTATGACACTTGATAGGCCATAACGTCGACAGATTCAAAAGCCTTTTAAAAGACGACGGTCACGAACGTGTCGCGGATCAACAACAAGACCATCCCCGAGCTGAGGCAGCCGCATCTCATTGAGATGCTGGACGATATGAGCAAGCAGGTATGACACTTGATAGGCCATAAAGTCGACAGATTCAAAAGCCTTTTAAAAGACGACGGTCACCAACGTGT
This sequence comes from Cnaphalocrocis medinalis, assembly GCA_014851415.1. Taxonomy (NCBI): domain Eukaryota; kingdom Metazoa; phylum Arthropoda; class Insecta; order Lepidoptera; family Crambidae; genus Cnaphalocrocis; species Cnaphalocrocis medinalis. The sequence goes on from JABMDO010000546.1 coordinate 12,555, forward strand.
CGCGGATCAACAACAAAACCATCCAATCATCTCATAGAGATGCTGGACGACATGAGCAAGCAGGTATGACACTTACTGCAGCACTCAGAGTCGTTCATTAACTAAGTTGGTTACTTAAAAAAATATATTGACACTTATTTCAATACGCATAAAGACTACCGATACTTAAGTAATTGAACATTAGCTTAAATGACGTCTCTGACAATAGGCCATAACGTCGACAGATTCAAAAGCCTTTTAAAAGACAAAAACAATGCTGCACGACATGACCGAGCAGTTATAGGACAGAAGGCGACGAAACATTCCTTATGTCATGATAGATAAGGTTCAAAATCAGATTGAAATGCTGGAAGATATGAGCAAGCAGGTATGACTCTTAATAGGTCATAACGTCGAGAGATTCAAAAGCCTTTTAAATGACGACGGTCACCAACGTGTCGCGGATCAACAACAAGACCATCCCCGAGCTGCGAATTGAGCTCATTGAGATGCTGGATGACATGAGCAAGCAGGTATAAATCCTTACTTCATTATAATCAGCCTGTTGCAGTCCACTGCTGGACGTAGGCCTCTCACGTGCAGACCAGATGCCGACCAGATGCCGGAAGATCATTTCATTCAGCAATTTCTTTGCACTGCCTTACTTCATTGCCAACATGCTGTTTTCTTTCCTCTACCTAAGGGTTGTCTGGAAGACCGCCTTATTGTACTCTGTTTCTGTGCAATAAATAATATATATCTATTGACAAAAAACCGGCCAAGAGCGTGTCGGACACGCACATAAAATGATTCCGTAGCCATAAGATTGGCCGACTTTATTTTCATAATTTTAACTTGGTATTAATATATCTCGAGACTGGGGGTTCCATCTACATGATTTCAAAGCAACTTTTGTTATATACTTTACGCTGCTTTACTTTTCGCTGTATGGGAGGGGGGGGGGGGGGGGGGGGTGAAAAATAATTATTTTTCGATAATTTTAAAAACCAATTCTTGAATTATCAGTATACATCTCCCACCAATTTTCGTGGCAATCGGTGCAGAAACGGCGGAGAACGAGTCGGGACAGACGGACAGGCAGACATGACGAAACCTTAAGGGTTCCTTCCTAGTAGACTACGGAACCCCAAAAATTTGAACTATGTAATAGCAAAACTTAGCCCCGAAACGAAATGAGGGCGGATTACTTGTCTATACTATTTATAAAGAGATAACTTCTATAGACAACGACAAGGCTTATAGGTAAACCGAAAACACGAAACGCTTGCGCGATGTAATTGGACACAGCACCATCTATTCGTTCGTTTCTGAATTAAGGTCCTGAAGCGAAGTGAGGGCGGGCCACTATATAGGTATAAACAAAAAATATAATAAAATCTTTTATCTCCAGGTGACGAGCCTGCTGTCGACGCTGGTGACTTCCACCTTCGTGATTGAGAAGCAGCCGCCGCAAGTCATGAAGACCAACACCCGGTGAGTTTATAAATACCAGAAAATCCGCTAGATGGCGCACTGTAGAATTGAGGTCCATAATGTTTTATTTTTGTTATAGCAATTATTTGCAATTTATTCTTATGTAAATAGCTTCAAAATTCATCGATGGGTTCAGGTGGGACTCGAACCTACAATCTTCCACAGGTGGCTGTACTACCAATTATTATTATGTATTGCTATATTATCTTATTATTATTTTAATAATACACTAGCAGCAAAAATGCTGATGCGTGTATATCACTGCACTTGTGTAGTCTGTTTGTAATTTAAACTGTCTATTTTTAAAAGAGTTTACTGTAGGAGCACTTATCACAGTTTCAGGAAAATTGTTCCACGCATTTACGACACGGTTTGGCAAAAAGTGATATCTGGGATTGCTCGCACTATTCTTATGTTGATAATCTAATAAACAAATAAATAAATACTAACCGAACCCCTCTAAGATGACGAATTTCGTAAGTGCTTAATTCGCCATGAGCGTCCTTATCTAATCCTGAAACGCAGTGAGTGCGGGCCGCTAGTAAACAAATTAATTAATAGGCATGTCTGTCTGTTGCAGCTTCACGGCTACGGTCCGGTTGCTGGTCGGCGGTCAGCTCAACGTGTACATGACTCCGCCACGAGTCAGCGTGAGTAACAATAAATAAATCTATCTATACTCAAAACTGGAAGTCAAGACCAAAAAATATACGACAGATACGTCACTGGCAAATCTGTTAAAGTCACTCATGTCATTCTCAAGTGACGTTTTCAGGTTTCGCTAACCTTTTTGGCATTATTTTTCTTATTATGCAGACTAAACTGTCAAGTTTCCATACATTGTTGTTATTACCTGAAGTGTAACAAGCGCAATACCATCTTTGAAAACTAAAATTACGGATGGATGTCCTAATGAAAAAAAAAAAAAACAAAAATGTGACATTCTCTGTTCTTTGTCTGTAGCCTTCAAATGAGCCATCCGGCTAGTCAACGATGTTGTTGTATCTATTTTGTCTGTAGTCAATTAATGTTTTACTTACTTACTCAAATGAATTTCTTATTCCAGGTTGTTATAATATCAGAGCAGCAAGCACAGTTGTTGCTGAAGAGCGAGACCGCCGCCGGCAAGGGCAAGCAGCCGGCGGAGTGCGGGGACATCCTCAACAACAGCGGCGTCATGGAGTACCAGGCCACCAGCAGGCAGCTTAGTGTCAGCTTCAGGTAGCGAAAATAAAATTGATAATAATAATATTGAACCAAGGTTGTCTCCTTGGATGATCCCAAACCACCAGCAGGCAGCTCAGCGGGAAAATTATAATGTTGGACAAAGGTTGCCTCCTTGCAGGACCCCAGGCAGCTTAGCGTCAGCTTCAGGTAGCGAAAATAAAACACTAATAATATTGGACAAAGGTTGCCTCCTTGCAGGACCCCAGGCAGCTTAGCGTCAGCTTCAGGTAGCGAAAATAAAACACTAATAATATTGGACAAAGGTTGCCTCCTTGCATGACCCCAGCCGGCTGAACTCAGCCTTAGGTAAGGAAAAGAAAATGAAAAATAATGATATTGGACTTAGGTTGCCTCCTTGCGTGACCCCAGGCCAGCCGCAGGCAGCTCAGCGTCAGCTTCAGGTAACGAAAATAAAACAATAATTAGTAATATTCGACAAAGGCTGTTCAGCTCAGCCTAATGTAAGGAAAAGAACAATACTTATTTCGAAGCTTGTTTCTAAAGAAATGTCACTAAGTAATTGGCATTGGCGGTTGTTGTCACTTTACTAAATGTGTCTTTTTATCATCCTACTACTATTATAAAGGCGAAAGTTTGTTTGGATGTATGGGTGTATGGATGTTTGTTACTCTTTCACGTAAAAACTACTGAATGGATTTGAATGAAACTTTACCACAATATAGCTTATACATCAGAATAACACATAGGCTACAATTTATAAAAATATATTGTGTGGATTGTCCAAAATATGACGGTAAGTGTCAATAATTAACTCCACGCGTACGAAGTCGCGGGCGGCCGCTATTTAAAATATTAATACACCTTGCCTACATTGTATGTTTTTTTTTAATTTTGTTCCTCTACATCAGAATTAATCATTATAAATGCCTATCCATAACATTTATTCTTAGTAGACACAAGGCTATTGTAATGTCTTCAATTACTATATCTTAGTTACTTAGAGGACTACCCGTTTAGCGCAATGGTTTGAGCGCCAGTTGAGTCGCAAGGGTCGCGAGTTCGATTCCCGCACCAACACAAATGTTTGTTGATGAAACAGATATTTGTGTTAGTTGTGTTTCTGGTTTCCATAGTACAAGGGAAAACCTTAGTTTGGGACTAGGACAATGTATGTGATGTTGTCTCAATTTATTATTACTTCGTTTGTCTGCAGAAACATGCAACTGCGCAAGATCAAGCGCGCAGAGAAGAAAGGAACCGAGAGCGTGATGGACGAGAAGCTGACGCTGCTGTTCCAGTCCCAGTTCAACGTCGGCGGCGGCGAGCTGGTCTTCCAGGTAAGGCTCTTTAACCCCCCTCCCCCCCACACACAGTTTCTTAGTTAGATAGATAGTTAGATGTTAAAGTATCAGCCTATATACTGTCCTATTGCCTACAATAGGACAGGATATATTTGCCCTAGCAAAGACGGCGGCGAGCTGGTCTTCCAGGTAAGACTGCTTAACTCCACCCCTTCCCCCCACAGTATCTTAGATACTTACTCCACTGGCTCAGCTACCCCAAAGAGCAAGAAAACATAGAATTGACCCCAACATATTTACACAGACAAAAACACAAAATAAAGAAAACATAGAAGTTGCGGCCAACAAGGTTCAGCCTCAGCATGATGCTGCAGCGCTGGTTTTCAGGCTGGACCTTGATTGATGCCTTAAAATAATAAAAAGAGTAGACATGCGCTAAACAACAGATACAAAAAAGAGAAAAAATGATAATTACTAAAACAAGATCACGCGATGGATACATAACTGATAGTGGGGTTTGGTCGATCCTGTACTACTTGTTGCCAGTCCTTGGCCTGAAGTTCTCGCAGGTCACTCTGAGGCTGCTTACCTCTCTCCCCGAAGTTTCTTAGATAGTAAAGTATCAAGAAAGGAACCGAAAGCGTGATGGACGAGAAGCTGACGCTGCTGTTCCAGTCCCAGTTCAACGTCGGCGGCGGCGAGCTGGTCTTCCAGGTGAGACTGCTTGACTCTCTCCCCGAAGTTTCTTAGATAGTAAAGTATCAAGAAAGGAACCAAGAGCGTGATGGATGAGAAGCTGACGCTGCTGTTCCAGTCCCAGTTCAACGTCGGCGGCGGCGAGCTGGTCTTCCAGGTGAGACTGCTTGACTCTCTCCCCGAAGTTTCTTAGATAGTAAAGTATCAAGAAAGGAACCAAGAGCGTGATGGATGAGAAGCTGACGCTGCTGTTCCAGTCCCAGTTCAACGTCGGCGGCGGCGAGCTGGTCTTCCAGGTGAGACTTCTTAACTCCACCGCACCAACCCCCCACACACTGATTCTTAACGCCTTAAAGCCAGACACAATAGAAGCCTTCAGGGTGAGGATGACAGACTCAATAGGTAAAAAAAAAATCTGCATATATATACTGTCCCATTGTAGGGCAAAGACTGCAACAAGCTGGTCTTCCAGGTGAGGCTGCTTAACCCCCCTCCCCCCACACATAGTTTCTTAGATAGATAGTTAGATAGTAAAGTATCAGCCTATATACTGTCCCATTGTAGGGCAAAGACGGCGGCGAGCTGGTCTTCCAGGTGAGACTGCTTAACTCCACCGCACCAACCCCCCACACACTGATTCCCTTAACCCCCCCCCCCCCCCCATACTGATTCCCTTAACTCCCCCCCCCCCCCCCATACTGATTATTTACGTCGTAAAGCCAGACAGCAGACACAATAACAGCCTTCAGGGTGAGGATGACAAACAGATTCTTTTGTGCCTGTCAATCTCATATTTGGATCTCACGGCCGCTTACCATCAGGCGGAGTGGGGTCATGGTCCTGACTATAAAAAAATATCTGCCTATATATTGTCCCATTGTAGGACAAAGACGGCGGCGAGCTCGTCTTCAGGCGAGGCTCCTTAACTAAGCTAAAGAGATAACTTCTATAGTAAACCAAAGGCTTAATGTAACTCGAAACTCGACACTGGCGCCACTGGTAGATTATAATATTCATAAGTGTTCTGTATGGACCTAACTTGAATAAAGATTTTTTCTATTTCTATTTCATCTATTTGCAAATATTTTAACAACTACAAAAATAGCCATAGTAGACGTCATGTGTTTTTTTTAACTTACCTTTTTTTAAATTTCTCTGTCAATTACAAAAACCCTGGTAACTATATTTTTGTCTTCATTCGCAGGTTTGGACGCTGTCGCTGCCGGTGGTGGTGATCGTGCACGGCAACCAAGAGCCCCACGGCTGGGCCACCGTCACCTGGGACAACGCCTTCAGCCCGCCTGGCCGCGTGCCCTTCGCTGTGCCTGATAAGGTATGTTATATAACAGCGTCCCCAGTAGGCCTCCTTGGAGAACACCTAGCTTTTTTTATAAAAGTGGCCCCAATGTGCTTCCTTGGGGAATACCTAGTTTTGTATTCGTTTTATACATAAGTGGCCCCAATGTGACTCTTTGGGGAACGCCTAGCTTTTTATAAAAGTGGGCCCAGTTTGCCTCCCTGAGGAGTACCTAGTTTATACAAGAGTGGCCCCAGCTCGCTTCCCCGAAGAACACCTTCAGCCCGCCTGGCCGCGTGCCTTTCGCTGTGCCTGATAAGGTATGTTATATAACAGCGCGCCCAGTAGGCCTCCTTGGCGAACGCCTAGCTTTTTATGAAAGTGGCCCCAATGTGCCTCCTTGGGGAACACCTAGTTTTGTATTCGTTTTATACATAAGTGGCCCCAATGTGACTCCTTGGGGAACACCTAGTTTTGTATTCGTTTTATACATAAGTGGCCCCAATGTGACTCCTTGGGGAACGCCTAGCTTTTTATAAAAGTGGGCCCAGTTTGCCTCCTTGGGGAGTACCTAGCCTAGTACCGATGTGGTGCTATTTACTATCCACGACGTGTTGACGTGAGGTTTGACGTCGCAGTTGTTTTACGTTGGTTGTAGCTTGTATTTTATTTGTAGTTCATCCTGATTATATTTATTGATTACTAGCGGCCGCCCGCGACTCCGTCCGCGTGGAAAAGTAACTTTTTACCCCCCTTTTAACTCCTTACAGCCCCCTTTTAGCAATAAAAAGTAGCCTATGTTCTTTCTCAGGGTCTAGATTATCTGTATACCAAATTTCATTTAAATCCGTTGAGTAGTTTTGGCGTGAAAGAGTAGCAGACAGACAGACAGACAGAGTTACTTTCGCATTTATAATATTAGTATGGATAGTGGCCCGCCCTCACTTCGCTTCGGGACCGTAATTCACAAATGACCCAATAGATGGCGCTGTTTCCAATTACATCGCGCAAGCGTATCGTGTTTTCGGTTTACCTATAAGCCTTGTCGTTGTCTATAGAAGTTATCTCTTTATAAATAGTATAGATTATTATTCACCCAGACACCGCTGGTTACGGAGCCTTAAAACTTGATGGTTTGCAGGTCGCATGGGGCCAGCTAGCAGAGACTCTCCGCATCAAGTTCTACTCGGCCACGTCGGGAGGGGACCTCTCCGAGGACAACCTTCGGTTCTTAGCCGAGAAGATCTTTAGGTAAGTGTTTAACCAGTGAACACTTAAGTGTCATCCTATCCTATTTGAATAGGTCTTCACATGGACGTATATAAGGGGGGGGGGGGGGTCCAGGGGGTCCGGTCCCCCCCCATTGAGGCCTAGTTAGACATAAGGTTGAATCGGCTATAGCCCAGGGCGACTTAAGGGGTCGGCAAGGTTGGTGGGGTAGCAATGGTGATTCGTAATTTTTTTGCAATGTGGGATACCCCCCTTGTCAAAGCTATATATACGTCCGTGGGTCTTCAGTAAGAATTTCTCGAAGAAAGATGTAATTCTGACTCAGAAGTACATCCTTCCTCGAGACCTCTCCCACAATTTTTTTTTAACAAAATGAATATCACTTTTTTGTCTGTTTTTTTTATACAGGGTGTATCTGTAAACATTTACATCCCTTTAACCACGTGTTCTATCAACCATTCTGAGCAACATTTGTTCAACAACTTTTCTAAATTCTTCGAAAAAATTTTCAACTCCCCATACAAAATGACCAAGTCACGTGACCGACTTTATATGGAAAGATGAAAATTTTTTATACGAATTTTCAAAAGTCATGGAACAAATGTTTTTCAGAATGGTTGGTAAAACACGTGGTTAAAGGGATGTAAATGTTCACAGATACACCCTGTTTGTGATAGGTAGTAGACGAGCAAATGGATCACCTGATGGCAAGCGATTGCCGCCGCCCATAGACACCTACATCACTATTAGAGTCACAAGTGCGCTGCCAACTTTAACACACTTTCCCCAAATTAGGCTGCTTCACGCTGGTCTTCTTAGAGGCCGTGGTATCACTCCGGTCGAGCCGGCCCGTTCGTGCAGAAGCTTGGCTCTTCCACAGTTGGATAGTTATTTGAATTGTGTTCAATGAAATTGTTGGGTCGTACCAACTGCCTCCGATTTGGATTATTTTCTCCCGCCCGCCCCGCAGGAGCAGTCTGCCGATGAACTCTTTGGAACTCAACGCGATGATGGTGAGCTGGACGCAGTTCTGCAAGGACGCGCTGCCGGAGAGAAACTTCACCTTCTGGGAGTGGTTCTACATGGTCGTCAAGGTCACCAGGGACTACCTGCGGACCCTGTGGTGTGACGGGTGAGTCCACTAAAATGTCTTCTAACCACACTAAAAGAAATCTAGATCATTTAAAGTACTTGTAAAATGCTTCAAAATACTCTTATAAACTTACAAAAATATCCCATAAAATTCTATAAAATAGGAAGTATTTTATAGAATTTTACGGGAATATTCAAAGTCATAAAATATACAAAAGATGTTTCAAAGTACTTCTATGACGTCATTTTAATATCCATCCTTAAGACAGCAAAAGTACCTCCAAGACATTTGGTAAATTACAAAAGTGGCCCCAGGATGCTTCCTTGGGGGACGCCTAGTATTATACCATAGCGGCCCCGAGATACTTCCTTGGGGGACTCCTAGTATTATACAAGAGCGGCACCAAGATGCTTCCTTGTGGGACTCCTAGTATTATACAAGAGCGGCCCCAAGATGCTTCCTTGTGGGACTCCTAGTATTATACAAGAGCGGCCCCAAGATGCTTCCTTGTGGGTCTCCTAGTATTATACAACAGCGGGTTTTGGATGCTCCCTTGGGGGACTCCTAGTATTATACAATAGTAGGCCCAAGATGCTTCCTAGTGGGACTCGTAGTATTATACAATAGTAGGCCCAAGATGCTTCCTTGTGGGACTCCTAGTACCTATTATACAACAGCGAGCCCAAGATGGTAGTACTACCGGTTCGGAGAAGATGCACTTACTCTGGTTCATCTTGACTCTTGTATAATACTAGGAATCCCACAAGGAAGCATCTTGGACTGGCTGTTGTATAATATTTTTTTGGTAACTTTAACCTCTTAAATTATAATTTTGTTTTTGTTACAGCCTTATCATGGGCTTCATCCAGAAGAAGCAAGCCGAAGAGATGCTGTCGAAGTGTCCTCCGGGCACGTTCCTGCTGCGCTTCTCCGACTCCGAGCTAGGGGGCATCACCATCGCTTGGGTTGGAGGTAAATGTTAAAACATATTGTGTGTGAATGAAATTAATAAGTATAGTACTTATTTACATGTCATAAATATTAAGACATACATGCCTGCATATGCATAAATATATACACACATACTGTTGCGGGTACGGGGTCGTAAAATTCAAGAAAACGCCAAAGTTACAAAAAGACAGTTAATTTATCAATATTAAGTTCAACAACAGTTTACCTAAACCATATCGGGTATGCAATCTATACTATTTATAAAGAGGTAACTTCTAGAAACAACGACAAGGCTTATAGGTAAAACGAAAGATGAAACAAACGCGCGATATAGTCGACGCCCAGCGCCATCTATTGGTTTGGTTTGTAACTACTGTCCTGAAGCGAAGTGAGGGCGGGCCACTAGTCTTCTATACTATTTATAAAGAGATAACTTCTATAGACAACGACAAGGCTTATAGGTAAACCGAAAACACGAAACGCTTGCGCGATGTAATTGGACCCAACGCCATCTATTGGTTCATTACTGAATTACGGTCGCGAAGCGAAGTGACGGCGGGCCACTAGTCTATACTATGGTTAATAATATAAGCAGAAGCTTCCGACGGTAGCCGCTAGATGGAGCTGTGCATAAAACATCGCACAAGCAAAATTATTTTTTGTTTA
>JABMDO010000547.1:0-27403 GCA_014851415.1 Cnaphalocrocis medinalis
TTATTTTTTTTCTTTTAATTATGAGATAAAGGTGATCACACACGGGGACATCCTAATAGTGGCCATAGATTATCAGGAAAAAGGTATTACTTTACCGACATTATTTAGGGAGAAAACATGAGTCTACGTGTTATGGAGAATCTGTATATGTCATGTATCTTGATATGTTTAATCCGCAGAGCGCAAGTACTGGGAAGCAGCGCGACCCCACACTGCTGGCCGAGGGCACGTTTCTGCCTGGCAACAATATTCGCTTATTTCCGACTCATGTTTTTGTGCCAACTGAACTACCATCTAGGGCCGCTCCAGGTATGCACATTAGCATTTCAATGCCGCATCGGCTGCTTGTAAGAATGCCCTCGTTAGAGAATGTGGTAGGCGGGCTCCGCGTAACTCAACATTGTACTATCTCGCTTTAGGAATATTCGAGCGCTTACGCCGCTCCGTTTAAATATGCACACATTGATCAAAGTGCTGGTTACTTAGAAACTGTTAATTTATACTTGCCTTAAAAAGTAATCTCAATTTAAATATAATTTAAATATAACTCTACGTTGAGTTCGGAGTAGAAGTATTTAAAAAGTAATTAAAAGACCATAATATGGTATAAATTAGCAATTTATCTCAGATACGGGGAACAGACGTGTCATATTTTCACAGGGTATGATAAGTTGATATAGAGTTAATGGAAAATCCTCTTCATTTAAATCTTTCCCGAATGATGTCATTAAGAAACAATCTGAAGTGCCTCTTAATGGACTGATACTAACTGTAGGTATCTTTCTACAGGTTTCTCTGGGGAAGATGACCATCGACATTTACAAGTACATAATAGTGTTCACTATAATCATATGTGCGTTCGCGGCCGGCCTCGCCCGGTTTTATCAGTATTACGATGGGATGGTGTATGAAGACGAATTTGGAGTGAAAACTGTTCAGGTCAGTATAGCCTGACCAATAATAACCTCACCATGTTATGGAAAATCAAAGGAGCGAATGTCACGGTATGGTATGGCTGGCCAGTTGACCAGTTCTTGTAAATGTAATATGGTAATAAAGACTTTACTTACCTACATTATCATGAGTCCCCATGTCACCATGTCAAAATTTGGCCGGTGATAAAAAATCAACCCGTAGTTGTCTACCTACTAATTGACGCATTAAAACTGCTATGATACGACAAACAGACGTTAGGTATAAGTATAACCTGCATTCGCCAAATATAAAAACGTCTTTAGATTGTAACCCAGATTTGCTCAGAGGATTATATTGCATTACAAACGGGTGTAACTACCTACATTAATTCAATCAGTAGCATGTCAGTCAAATCCAATGCTATATAAGATCAATATCAGATCCTAATACGACCAAAGATTTAAATCATAGATATGCCCCTCGCCATACTTTGACCGCGCCGATTTGAGTCGCACCTTTTTTTTTTTTTTTTTTTTTTTTTTTTTTTTTTTTTTTTTTTTTTTTTTTTTGGTAACCCAGGGGAAATGCGTTACGCATACCCGTCCGCCGGGGGGTGGACGGGTTATGTCGGACTCCCCCCCGCATGACAGCGGGGGGTTTACCGACTAAAACCCCTGGGACTCTCCCTCATCGTCCATCGCGGGAGATAGTCGTGGGGCAAATAGCACGAAGCCCTCGCACCACGACATCTCCCCGGACGGTGGCCCGCCTACACGGCGGGCCCGGCGGGTGCTCCCCCGGGGTCGGGGGAGCGGGAGGGGACAGCCGAGAGAGTCGAGCCGTCCCCACCGGGCTGCGGAGGGTGTCCGTGCAATGCCGGCGGTGGTACCCCCGTACCACCCGCTGGCGGACCCCTCCCATGGAGAGGGAGGAGACGCACATATTGGCGTCGTCTCCTCCCCCTCCTTGCCCTTCGGAGCGCGGGGGCAAGAGGATCTGCCTCTCGCACGCGCTCCGCCGCCTCCTTCGCTGCCATCACATGCTCGCAGAAGGTAGCGAAAGCCTTCCAAGCCTCATCACTCGCTAGTATAGCTCTCGCTATACTAGCCAGTGAGAGGTCCTGGCCGACCTTCGCCACCAACGCATAGCGCTGTGGAGCCCACGACGCACACACCGCTAGGGTGTGTTGCGCCGTGTCCTCCACAGCGCCGCACGCGTGGCAGGAAGGCGTCTCCTCCCGGCGAATTTTGTGCAGGTAGTAACCGAAGCAACCATGCCCGGTTATTACCTGCACCATCCGGAAGGAGACGACGCCGTGGCTCCGCTCCAGCCACCGGTCCAAGACCGGGGCGAGCGCGTCGAGCGTTCTCCGGCCGTAGCGGGTGAGGACGAGGTGCTCCGACCATCGCCTCAGGAGGACCTGACGGGCCTCCTTCCGCACGGCCTCCCGCTCGACGGGGCAGAAGGACTCCCCTGCTGCCCGCTTCTCCGCCGTATAGTCGTATACGGCGGAGAGGACCACGGCGTCCGACTCCCATGGAGGGGTCTCAGCAAGCAAACAGGCCGCGTCGAAACTTACCGTACGGTAAGCTCGGGCGACCCGCTGCGCTATCACTCGCTGAGGCCCCCGCAAGAAGGGAAGATTTTCCCCCCTTGCTAGGGAGTCTGACCAGATTGGCGCCCCGTAGAGCGCCATTGATCGCAGGATGCCGGCATAAAGTCGCCGGCACCTGGATCCTGGTCCGCCCAGGTTCGGCAGCAGCCACGAAAGCGTGTCTGCTGCCCTGAGGAGCCGCGGTGACATCCTGCTAAAATGCAGGCCAAAATGCCACCGCGGGTCCAGGGTGAGGCCGAGGTAGCGCAACTCGGCCTTCACCGGAACCTGGTGCCCTCCGACAACGATGTGCTTGCCGGAGGGCATCCTCTCCCCCGACCGAGGGAAATAAATTCCCTCGGTCTTCTCGATGGCCACCTCCAGGCCCAGCCGCCGCACCCTCCCTACAACTAGGTCCGCGCAGCGCGCCGCCTTCGCGGCAGCGCGCTCAAAGGTCTTCCCCCGGGACGTGATAAGAGTGTCATCCGCGTAGCAGATGACACTCATGTCTCGGAGGAGACGTCCGCGCAGGACCCAGTCGTAGCCGATGTTCCAGAGGAGGGGTCCAAGAACGGACCCCTGGGGAACACCGGCCTCCACTCTGCGGCGCTGGATGTGGCCATCTCTGTCGGGGTACACCACATTTCGCTCGTCCAGGTAGTCCTGGATGAGGACTACCAGGTAGGAAGGCACTCCAAAGAAACGGAGCGCTTCCATAATGGTCGCGTGGGGGAGGGTGTTGAAAGCGTTGCGGATGTCGAGAGACACCGCAACAACACCCTTCCTCTCCCCCGCAGCCTCTTCCACCTCCCTCCTGAGGCGCTTCAGGGCGTCGATCGTGGACCGACCCGCCCTGAAGCCGTACTGGGCCCCGGAAAGATTGGGGCCCACCTCCTCGAGGTGTGTGATGAGGCGGGCAGCTATAATGCGCTCAAATAGCTTGCCCACCTCATCAAGGAGGACTATAGGCCTGTAGGCCGACGGTGAGTCCGCCGGCCTACCCTCCTTTTGAATCAGGACCAGCAGGCCCTGCTTCCACACCTCGGGGAACCTCCCGACCGCTAAGCAGCGGTCGAAGAGTTTCCTCACTCGGCCCTCCATCTCGCTGAGACAGAGGGCCAGAATCCGGGCCGGGACCCCGTCCGGGCCGGGGGCGGTCTTTTTGGCGCGGATTCGGAGCTCTGCTGCGCCAAACTCCTCCGTGGTGATAATAGGGACCTCATCCACCACGGGGGCCGCCCTCGCGGGAGGAGGCATCCTGGGAGGGGCAAACTCCTCGGTGCGGACAGGAAACAACGTCCGCACCACCCTCTCCAGAAGCTCGGGCTGGATGGTCTCGGTGACCGGGGGGCCTATGGGGCGCAACTTGCTGCGCGCCGCCATATAAGGCCTCCCCCAAGGGTCCCGATTTAGGCCCTCCAACATCTCCTCCCGGGCGGCGACTTTGGCCCTGCCGATGTGGTATTTTAGAGTCCGCCTGGCCTGACTGAAAGTCTGGTACAGGCGGTCCTCTTCGGCTGGGTCCCGGCGACGCCGCCGCCTGGCTCTCTGAAAGGCCCGCCGCGCCGCGCGGCAGGTGTTCGCTAGCTCCGCGAGCTCCGCCGACCACCAGTATACGGCGTGGCGCGGGCTCGGACGCCGTGACCGAGGCATGCTGGCATCGCATACCTCGGTCAGACTTGCCCGGAGGGCAGCCGCCGTGAGGTCTACGTGGTCTTCGTCCAGGACTGGGAAAAACCAGTCCTGGATGAACGCCGCCTCCTTGGCCTTCTCTCTGTCGAGCCTGGTAAGGGCCCAACGCGGAAAGGGAGAAGGCCGCCTCTCTGCTGGCTGCGTCCACACCCCCGGGGCGCTGCCGACCCCGAACCGTATATAACGGTGGTCAGACAGCGTTTCGGCGTCCTCCACGGTCCACCCTGAGGTGCGTGCAGCTATGGTGGGGGTGGCGAAGGTGACGTCCACCACAGAGCCACCATTATGCCGCACGCACGTGTGGGTCGTGCCTTGATTGAGGAGGGTGAGGCTGCATGCCACCGCCCACTCCTGCAAGGCTCGACCCCTCGGGTCTGTTGCCGGGTTCCCCCATGCGGTAGACTTCGCATTGAGGTCCCCGGCAACTATCGCTGGGCGCGGTGCCAGACGGCCTAAAACCGCACCCAGAGTAACCAAAAAGGCCTCGAATTCGGCCAATGGCCGGTTAGGGGAAAAATAAGTCGCGACCACGACCAGGTCCTCCCAACCGGCGACCACAAAACCGGACCCCCTCTCGACGAATGAGAGGGGGGGAAAAGCGGAGGAAGACCGCCTGAAAATGGCGGCCACTCCGTCAATGTCGCCGTGCCACCCGTCGGGGATAAAATATGGCTCGGCGACCACCACTACGTCTGACTGCCACTCGGCCACCCGCTGGAACAGCAAGTCTTGGGCCGAGCGGCAGTGATTCAGGTTCGCCTGGAGGAAGGTGCGTTGTCCGAACTCCGGCATCATTCGGACATCGCACCCTCCTCAGCCTGCGCCGCCGGGGGAGCCCCGGTGGCCGTGGTAGCAGCAACGAGGGGCTGCTGCTTTCCCTTCTTGGGGGGAGGGCGACAGCGCCTCCCTCGCATCGAGTGCTCCGCTGGCCGGCCTGCAGCGGCACAAACGGCGCAGCGGGGCACTTTTGCCGCGCAGTCCTTGGACTGGTGTCCCTCTTGTCCGCACCTGTAGCACAGGCTTGAGCGGACAACCTCGGAGGGACACATGGCCACAGTATGGCCGGTGCAAAGGCACTTGTAGCACCGGAGGGGTTCTTCCTCCAGTGCTTTTACACCGGCCGAGCTCCAGCCTACAAGTAAACGGCCTGCCCTCAGGACCACCTTCGCCGCCGCGATGGGCAGCTGTAGGCGGACCTGGCCGAGGCCCCATCGGCCGCGGCGAACCTCACCGCTCTTTACGGCAGCTGCATCACAGCCGCCAACTTCCGCGGCCTTGGCCACAACTTCCTCCTTGGTGATCGAGTCATCTAGCTCGGTTACCAGGAGGGTGGCGCAACGCACCGGGCGCCTGACGTGCGCCACATCCGCCACCGCCTCGCGCAGCCTGGCCGCGAAGGCGTCCGCGGCAGGGCCACTCGCCGCACCAGGGAGCTCGAACTTCCGAGCCCCCGTGGCGGTATGCCGGCAGCGGAGCCGGGCGATGCCCAGCGATGCGGCGTCGCCGATGGCCTGGCGAGCCCGTTTGAGAACCTTGTCGTAGGTCTCACCCTTCTCCTTCGCTTCGGCCGTCAGGGTCACAATGACGGCCGACGACCTTGGGACCACGAGCCTCTTAGCGGAGGAGGCCGCGCTCGCGGGGGCTGAGGAGGGCTTCTTCTTCCTCCCGCCCTTTTTGGCCCTCTTGCCGCCTGTCAGGCCGATCTGCTCCGGAGGGGCATTCGGAGTAGTAGCAGCCGCTTTTGCTGCCTGCCCCTTCTTTTTCTCCTTGGTAGGCCTCCTGCCGACTGTCTGCCACCCGTCATTGACAGGGGTGGTAGTTGGCAGGAGGGGGTCTTCCGCCCACGAGGTGGAGGCCACGGGTTGCCTGGGCTGCGGGCGGGTGGGCTGATCCTCCGGCCCGCGGGGCGCCGCATTAGTCGCCGCAGCGGCGGCGAAGCTCCTGGCGCGAGTTACGGGCCCGGGGAGCGTCGCTATCGTGGCTTTTGCCGACGATTTTCCCACTCCTTTGCCCTTCTTCGACTGAGGAAGGAGAGGAGTGGGTGCGGAGGCTACCCCGGTGGCCGCAGCTTGGCGCTGCTTGTCTGCAGCGAGCGGAGGGCGGATTCTCGGCTCCGGGAGGAGCCGACCCTCGAGACCCTCGAAAAGGGAGCGGACAAAGTTCCGCTCTTGGAGGGTCTGCTCGTGCAGCCGAGCCTCAATGATGGCGGCTATGCGCGTCTCCAAATCATTTCCCTGAGCCGCAGCCTTTTGGGCTGCCGCCTTCGGGGCCACCTTTGCTTTTGGGGGAGGGGGAGGAGGACAAAGTAGAGCCTCGCCCACCGCCGGTGACATGGCAGTCGCCAGGGCCCGCTCCGCGCGGAGGGCCTGGAGTTCGCCTCGGACCGCCGCCAGTTCTTCCGACAGGCGACGTACTGTCGCCTGGAGGGCAGCGGTCTCTTCCGTAGTCGAGCGTTTTGCCATCTCCTCCGCCACGGCGAGGAGGGAAAACGTACGATCCTTCAGGGCCTTTTGCATCGGTCCCTGAAGGTTTTTGGACTTGCGTGACACCCCCAGGATCTGGGAGGCGTCCTCTTCCGCAGTCTGGACTAAGTCCGCTACCGACATCTCGGTATAGTTAAGGACGGGAGCGATGCCGTAGCCATGTTTGGCGCGGAATTCGCGCGTTTGGCGTTCCCGTTCCTGCACGTCCAGCTCTTCTTGGGCCTTTATTTCGGCCTTCAAGGCCTCAGCCGCAGCCCTCCTCGACTCGGCCAGTGCGATGTACTGGCCGGAGGTTGCGGGGCGTCCTGGCCCAGCGCGCTTCTTGACCTTTCGGGCCGACTTCGAGCTCTTGTCGGAGCCAGACCCCTCCGACTTCGACCCGTCGGTGGCCGCGCGCTTGCGAGCAGAAGCCCGCGTCCTCATGTACGCCTCCCGGGTGTTGGAGGAGGCGTCACTCATGGCCGAGAGATCGGTGTCGGAGCCCTTGAGCGTCTCCGCGTCGGAGTCCGACACCTCAAAATCACCCGGCCGAAAGAACAAACTTCCGCCGGGGGTCTTCTTCCCTTTTGAGCCGGCAGCTTTAATAAGCTCCAGCTTTACGCCCTTGGAGGGCACCACCTTAGGGATCACGCAGTCTTGCGTGTTATCCGCATTCAGCTCGAGTTCGAGCTCCGGTTCATTCAGATCGTCCAGGACGATCGTCTCCATTTCCAAAGTCGGGTCAGTAGTGGTGGCGTCGACCGTCTGGGTCGTCGTCTCCACCGCCAGTTCATCAGCAACCATTCCGTTTGCGTTCTCAGAATCCGTATCGGAGAAAGCCAAGTCGTTTGTTTTTAAATCTGTCCGGGTTTTTTGGGTTTTATTTGAGCAAGCCATACAAGTCCCACGAGTACTCTCTGAATTAAAAGTCCACCGCAGCAGAGCAGGATTACTGCGGCAACCCACATACACCAGGGGGTTGGGAGTTCCCCCTGGGATGGCCACTAGCGGGCTGGGTATCCCCCCAACCACCCGAAGGCGACCGACGCCGTGCAAGGCCCCGAAGGGCGCCCCAACGCCGGTCCTTTAGGGATTTTTTATTGTGGTTGTCTCCACTCGGGCCGGCCAATTAAGGCAAGCCCCCTACACACACCGCACTGCCCGCGAGACATGACCACAGCCAGCCAGTGTGCGCAGTTTGCCCGACGGGGGCCAGTCATACTGGATCCCTAACCCCGAGCCGCAATCCGCGACCCGGGGCCCGCCGCGCAAAAAGGAAGGCTCTTTCGAGCCATCCACCATCGCTAAGGTAGCGACCTGTGCAGCAGAAGCCAATGCTCCCCCTGCCGCCATCTCTCAGTGATTTTTTAGAGAGGTTTTCTTCCTCGCAGCCCACTCTCAGTGAGCGGGCCCCCGGCCTCCTCTCAATGAGGAGGTTACGGTGTGCCGGTTTTGGTCCGCGCCGGCCGAAGCCGGTACCCCCCATATCTGGGGGGCGTTCCCCTATCCGCCACCGGGGGACGCGTCCGATAGCTGGGCCCGAAAACAGCCACGGAGATTTGAGTCGCACCTCAAATAACCTAGCTTAACTCAATTGAGATTAGCACGAATTAGTTGCCGTTTGCACTCGGTGACAGTTGGACACAGAGTACATTGTATTATATAGTAATAGAGATACAACTCAGCCTTTTTTGTGGAAATGCGATAGGTAGTGCTGCCTCTGAACGCGAGCTTTGGAATTAATAGTATGAATGTGTGTGTGTATGTGTGCGTGTGTGCGTGTATGGGTTGTTTTCAAGGATGTTTATTTGATTTGTTTTTGACATAGCTTTAGATATTCCTTATTCACAAAAAATATAGTAAATAAGAAATAGGTAAAGCTATGTCTAAAACACATTAGCTTAAAATTATTGTAATTTCTCTAAAAAAATGTTCTCGTTACAAAAATAAAATAAAATAGGTATATTGTTTTGTATTTCACAAATGTTTATTTCTTTCTCTTCAAACACTGAATAATATTTCTTTGCGTCTTCAAGATAGCATTACTATTGTATTGCTTGTTATCGTAACGCTTGATAAGTTGCGCCCAAGCTTCCTCATAGTTCCGATCAGTAATAGCAAAATTTCGAAGCAAGTTACTTGGGTCTCCTTGTAGACTTGTATTCAAGTACTTAGTGTAACTTCTATACTCCAGTCAAGCTCTTATTATTATGTATAAGAGCTGTAAACATATTATTATGGAATGTTTGCCACTCTTCATACTTTCCGGAAAATGTCGGAAGTTGAATTCTCGGAAGATTTAAGTCATTTGAATCTGATGATGACAATGGTGACAAGTTCTAACTGATCCTTCGTCGGTGAAATACTCGTGATCAGTTTGACAAGAATCTTCTTGGATGAACGAGCTGACCTGATTATCCTATGACCCTCTTTGAATTCCAACCATAATTCCTCTAAATTCTCAAGATGTGTCTCAATATACGATCGAGTGATGCTGGCCTTAACACATTTCTTTAAATTTTTATCAGCCTTTTGAATTTTTAAGTAAATATCGGATTGATTCTCGACTAACTCCATTGTTGAAAAAATGACATTAAATTCTTACTTACTGTTTCCGAGCAACATTTACGGTCTACATTTACTTCATTGAATTTATGACTTGCGTAGTTAAAACGCATTTTGTTAACTTTATCAGTTATTTCCCGGGTTTAATTCCAATAATAAAATAAAATTCATGAGAAAATGACTTGAAGAAAAATTTATATTTCAATAACGTCAAATTGACAAGACATTCAGAGAAAAAAAAACTAACATAATTAAGCAAACTCCTTTTACAGAAAAAGTTTCAATATAAAAATATATAAATTAACAGATAGTGCGCCATCTTGCGTCACTTCACTTAACTAAGTTGTAAGCTGTGAAAGCAAGGTTATATCCTACCATCTATTTAGGAAATCCTGAACAACTTACTGATATAGCCCTACTTAATTAAATATCATCTAATAATCAAAAAATAATACTACTGTCTTGCTCTTTTTTATTTCGCCCGATTATATTTCTAGTTTGAAAGTTCTATGATTGTTTCCCCTGCAGTTGGACGATACAGCTGCCTGGAATTTTGACAGGAAAAAGCACTCAAAATGCCTTCATGTGCCTTTTATTGTGCAAGAAAAATACTACAAATTCAAATAAAGCGAATGTTGTAACATTTCACTCGTAAGTATTTATATTTCATCAATAATTTAATTTATTTTATTTTGTTGACAAAACATCAAAGTCTGATCGGCCAACGCGTGACAGAGAGAGTAGTATTGGCAATTACTGTGAGACAAAAAGAGACAACATCATTATCTCGCCGGCCAATATAATTAGACCCGCTGTAGTACTCAGAACTCAGTCGATAACAGCTCATTTGTTAATGGTTTACAATAACCGGGAAAAGTACGGTAGCGTCAGCAGTTTCGATAGGCATTGTTTTAATAGCGGTCAGATATAAAATAGCAATTTTGTTTCGACTAGAAATCAATAAACATGCAAATAATAATTACGTATTATTTTTAAGTGAACGTTTATTGTTTTAGATCTCCGCAAGATCCACGTTTAAAAGAAAAATTGATCAAAGTTATCCAGCGGGATCGAAGGGATGAATACTGGTTACCTGGGCAATTTAGTCGAATTTGCTCTTCTCGTTTCAAAGAAAATGATTTATATTTGACTCTCCTAGGCCTAGGTCGGCGTAAAGTTAAAGTATTATATTTGTGTTTCTTCTGTTGTCTTATTCTATAACACAAGTTCTTAAGCTACTTAGTACGGAGTCAGGACATTAAATATGGGGTTGTGTTAATTTCATCATTTCATCATCATCATTTCAGCCAATAGACGTCCACTGCTGGACATAGGCCTCCCCCAAAGTTCTCCACACAGATCGGTCCTGTGCCACCCGCATCCAATGGACTCCCGCGACCTTTACCAGATCGTCGGTCCACCTGGTGGGAGGCCTGCCACGACTGCGGCCTCCTGCGCGTGGCCTCCACTCAAGGACCTTTCCACCCCAACGGCCGTCTGTTCTCCTCGCAATGTGCCCTGCCCATTGCCACTACAGCCACGCAATTCTTTGGACTATGTCCGTGACCTTAGATCTCCTGCGGATCTCATCATTTCTGACACGATCACGCAAGGAGATTCCGAGCATAGCCCTCTCCATTGCCCTCTGAGTGACTTTGAGCCTTCTTAAGCGGCCCATTGTAAGCGGCCACGTTTCAGTTCCGTATGTCATCACTGGCAATACACACGCATTAAAGACTTTCGTCTTTAGACACTGTGGTAGATGAGCCGAAAATATGCTGCGTAGCTTCCCGAACGCTGCCCAGCCGAGTTGGATTCGCCGGTCGACCTCTTTCTGGAAGTTGGACTTACCAAGTTGCACTTTTTGTCCGAGGTAAAAATATTCGTCTCCAACTTCCATTGTAGAGCTTCCAACTTTTACAGGAGTGGGTACGACATGAGAGTTCAACATGAGTTTCGTCTTGTCCATGTTCATTTTGAGACCCACTTGTTGAGAGACTCTACTGAGGTCGTCAAGCATTCTGCTTAGGTCTTCCAAGGTCTCAGCCATGACTACGATATCATCGGCAAATCGAAGGTGCGTCATGTACTCGCCATTTATATTGATGCCAAGTCCATCCCATTCCAGTTCCATGTGTTAATTTATTAATTAATTATTAAATTATAGTAATATTACTCATCATTTTTTTTAAGGAATGGCAGGGGCAAAGGCCTTTATCATAGAAATCAAGTCATAGCTACTATGATGGGATTAGGCATAATCACCACCCTCTTTATGCGGTTTGGTAATCAAACCCGATATTCGCTCTGTGATTAAAGTAATTTATTTGAATAAATAGATAAGTGTAATGTAACATTTAGAAATAAAATGTCCCATAAATAAAATTGCTTTTAAATTTAGGAATTGTTTTATTTTTAGTTCCCAGTATTAAAATTTTGCTGACCGTATTTTATCCTCATAGATAGTGACTTTCGATGACACGCACACGTCATGTCATAAAAATATTGCCTCGTTTTTAGGTGTCAGGGCATATCTATGATTTAAATCTTTGAATACGACCATAAAAACAAAATATTCTTTTAATACACTTTCATTCGTCAATTTAAATTAAGAATCGTAATTGAATACTTTCTGGCGCGTGAAATTTAACACTTTGCTTTTTAAATTGTAGATAAAAAAGAACAGCAAAAACACCGGTGTACTCTTCTACCATATGTCTTGATACGCTACCTGTAGATAGCGCAATTAATTCAATCAGTCGAATAGATCATGGACTCGATTCCGGCCTGGACAAACAATCGGTTGATGCGATCTTGTTTTTTAGGGTTCCGTAGCCAAAATGGCAAAAACGGAACCCTTATAGTTTCGTCATGTCCGTCTGTCCGTCTGTCCGTCTGTCCGTCTGTCACAGCCGATTTACTCGGAAACTATAAGTACTACAGTGATGAAATTTGATGGGAATATGTGTTGTATGAACCGCTACAAAAATATGACACTAAATAGTAAAAAAAGAATTGGGGGTGGGGCCCCCCATACATGTAACTGAGGGATGAATTTTTTTTTTTTCGATGTACATACCCGTGTGGGGTATCAATGGAAAGGTCTTTTAAAATGATATAAAGTTTTCTAAAAAACATTTTTCTTAAAGTGAACGGTTTTTGAGATATCAGCTCTCAAAGTCGTAAAAAGTATGTCCCCCCCCCCCCTCTATTTTTATAACTACGGGGTATAAAATTCTAAAAAAATAGAGGGTGATGCATGCTAATTAACTCTTTCAACGATTTTTGGTTTGATCAAAGTATCTCTTATAGTTTTTGAGATAGGTTGATTTAACTGTAATTTTGGTTAAGTTATTGTGCTTACACTGAAAACGATGGCTGAACCTTATAAGATAGATCAAAATCCGTTGCGTACGTGCCAGAAATGATGAGACCCCATTTGCTGCTACGGAACCCTTTGTGCGCGAGCCCGACTCGCACTTGGCCGGTTTTTTTCAGTATGTTACTGGGTGTAGGAATATCTAAATTCAAATTTTAGCATTGTCGTTGATTCTGATGACCATAAGACAAGTACGGTAACAGGTCAATAAATATTGTGATGTCGTCTGATATTTATTTCTTTCGATCCTAGTTATACCTAAGATTATAATTTGCAAATAAGTAGTAACATATTGTACTGACAACAGATGCATTAGAATAAAAACACTATAAATAAATCCGTCCTGCCATCTGCATACATAGACCTGACTTGACTAGAAAACGCCTTAGCCCAGGTGCTTGTTTTATTTTATTACTAGACCCAGGTGAATATTTTGAGGCCAAGATTTCTCAAAACAGATATAATAAAGTGTAATTTAACAGGGATAAAGACAAAAGATACCTACATAAAGTTTTCTTAATTTAAATATTTATAATTTATATCGCCAGTTTTAAGCCAGAGAGGCGTATAAGCAATAGGTCCCTAACCGTATTTAGAGTTAGCTATTTTATTACATGACCCATCCTACCTAATTATAAGTAATGAACAATTTTACAGTGGTTTGATGTTCAGAAATGCAGCTGTGTTAAATGGTAGACTGGTCTTAAAATGACATATCTTTCTTCTGATTTTTTTTCGTATCGTTCTATGTACCTACAGGTATCTTCGTTCACAAGCTTAACCGACACTCTGAAGACGTTGTTCTGGGGGCTGTTCTGCATGGCACCGCTGGAGAGCGCGGACGTGGTCCTGGCCAACACCAAGAACTCGAAGGGTACCGGCAGGGTCCAAGAAAACCGTCACGGGTACACCGAGCTGATAGGATATTTCTGTTTCGGCTGTTAGTATCATAATATTTGTTTTATGTGATAGGTGGCAGAGGGGAAGACGGGTCACCTGACGATAACCTATGGCCGCCACCCATATTTTAAGGTTTTTTCTTCTAAATATAAGGTTAACTCTGAAAAACTACTCAAGGTTTAACCTCGTTCCTCTCACACTCGAAGTGAGCTTTTAACATATAAAGAGACAGGGATAAAGTCATAACTTTGTTTTCAAATTAGGCTCCCTGATTTACACATTTGTCACCTATATCAGGGTCATTGCCCTGGCTAAAGGTAATTGCCCCAGCCAGGGGCAATTGCCATAGAACCCCTGAAATCTGCCACCCTAGACGACCTGGTGAATTCGCTAGTGATCTAAGAATTAAAAATCGGTTCAGGCACATTTGATATAACTATATCCTTCTAGGATCTTTTACGGATAAGTTGATAGGCAGTTAGACACCTACTCCTGCCTTAATCAACAGGCATTTGGCATATGTATTATAAGTATGTATTTACACAAGAAAAGTATTATATGTATATATTTGTAATCCCACTGTTGGTTCTGACATCTGTAACACAGGTGCTTGAGCTACCTATCTCAGAGTCAGACCAATGTACCTATGTGATGTAGTGAACTATTATCATATTATATTATTATTTGGCACTAGTAGGGTTAAATATATGTATATAATTATATAACGTAGAAACGTGTTAAACCCTGAAACTAATACGGTATATCCAAGTAAAGTTATTTAAGTTAGTATATTGTGTCTTCTACTCAAATGATTATTTTACCAACGAATGACAAACGTAAGGGACATTACGTAATTTACGTGGGAATTGGAACGGAAATAATAACACCCACATTCTAAATAGCTTTTAAAAGCTTTTGAGAGAATAAAAGTATCAGATTACACACGCGTAGATACCTACACTACAAATTATGCATAGAACGGTAAAACAATGTGCGTGACAATATACGTAGGTACAGCCACCGTCAAAGTATACAAAACTGTCAAATTGCTTCAATAGATTCTCATCTTACTGCCATACATATAAGGTGTGTGGTGGTTGACTGTACCTATGCCTTTTTGGTACCTATAGTGTTATAAGTACTGTTGTGATTTCGAGATCCTAGGTTCGAGGCCACTTCCCAGTTGGATTTCTTTTTCTCGGGTACACAAATAGTACACCAACCCGCATTTTTTTTGTGATAGGTGACATATGAACAGGCGGATCACCTGATAGTAAGCGGTTGCCGCCGCCCATAGACACCACAAGTCACAAATGCACTGCCAACATTTTAACCCCCTTTTCCCTCAATGGGCCTCCGGTACCCTCACTCACTCCGCGAAACGCAGAAGCTGCTTCACGCCTTTTCCGCCCTTTTATGCGAGGACGTGGTACTCCGGTCGAGCCGGCCCATTCATGCTGAAACATGGCTCTCTCACGGTAACGGTCTCCCGCATTAGTCAATCGTGGTGCTAAATAAGCCTAATGCCATTATAGTAGCGATGACTTTCTATGATAAAGACCTAAGACCTGCATTGGGGAACAATAAACAGGCTGCATTTTTTTGTGTTGATTTTTTTTGCAGGTTTTGAAGTGATATCCGTGATAATAGTCCTGAACATGCTTATTGCCACTATGTCCAATACTTTCCAACGTGTCAATGACAACGTCGCCATAGAATGGACCTTCGAGAAGACTGAGTAAGTAATACGATAACTAGGTCGGTAATAAGCATAATACCAGTGGTAAGTGGTAATTTAAAACGAATAAATTCACACAACAACTCATACATTGTCCTGACTCCGTACTAACAAGCACACTATGTTACAGATATCAGACAACAGAGGATCACAAATATAATTCTTAAATACATAATATAACACCCAGACGCTGAAGAAACACAAGTATTCATCACACGAATCTTTGTCCAGGGTGGGGGATCGAACCCACGACCTTTGGCGTATGAGGCCGGGTCACTACCTAAATGCGCCATATTTATTATGAAACTTCAATTACATAGTTCTAATTAAAAATCATATTTGGTACCGCAGCCCTTATCTATGGATAACTCTCATTTAAGATTCGGATTTCGTTTAAGTAAAAGTATCTACTCCTAAATAAAATCCCAGCTACGTGTCCATGTCAGCCAAGATTTTTCACTTTCAATATTGAAATTCCATTTATAAAGCGCGCCACGGACTCCATAAAACTTTATGGCAACATGACCGCGCTGAGGATGCGTTAATCTAATCGAAAACCGGATCTTACACCAGTCAACGGGTTGTAAATACTCAAATTCCGACTTATTTCATAGTTAAGTAAAGTAACGACGATTTTTTTTTCCGATATCAATCGAAGTACCTATACTAGATCCTGGGGACTAGAGTAGCTCATTGGCCGTGATAATTAACGAAAGGCATTTAACCACTACAAACAGGCAGGACACCTTATTAAATATACGGGCCGCCACACGTTAATACATACAGATCTGTCGAATATCTTCAATCGACTGGCTTCTTACTGACTGGATATTAGCTCAATATCAGTGGAGGAAATTTGACAGATTGTATAGTACCGATCGTTTGGTTGTGTTTACCTACTGTAGACTTAATAATTATATTTATCCAAAGTCTGGCCGCTAATTGCAAATATAATTTGCAAAGTTTGTATGTTGCAGAACATCCGATCCAATCTGGCTAAAAGCTGGGCTTTTGAGGGTTGAATCAAACCAAACGAGTTTGATTAAGGATATCTAAGTATCCTTAGCAAGCAGGCGTGCTTTAGAGATCTGTGCCTGTCAATAGTCTGACGGTCTCGGGTAAAGGATTTGCTCCAATCCAATTTATACAACCAAGAGCCAGTCACCTATCCTTACTAAATCCGCACTTTGTCTTCCGTTTCGTGATTGTAGCAACGTACTGTAATCTTTGTTGTTTATCCACCATACACAGCAAATACGCAACACTTCCACTGCGCGCGCGCTCGGGTAAAGGATTACCTAGCTAAAATCCAATTAATACTACCAAGAACAACAGTCACCTATCCTTACTAAATCCGCACTTCCTCCTTCGTTCCATGTGACAAGCAACGGACGTACTGTAATGCTTTATGCCTATCCATACACAGCAAATACGCAACACTTCCACTGCGCGCGCGCTCGGGTAAAGGATTACCTAGCTACAATCCAATGAATACTACCAAGAACAACAGTCACCTATCCTTACTAAATCCGCACTTCCTCCTTCGTTCCATGTGACAAGCAACGGACGTACTGTAATGCTTTATGCCTATCCATACACAGCAAATACGCAAACACTTCCACTGCGCGTGCTCTCGGGTAAAGGATTACCTAGCTACAATCCAATTTATACTACCAAGAACAACAGTCGCCTATCCTTACTAAATCCGCACTTCCTCCTCCGTTCCTTGAGTCAAGCAACGAAAGTACTGTAACGCTTTATGCCTATCCATACACAGCAAATACGCAACACTTCCACTGCGCGCGCGCTCGGGTAAAGGATTACCTAGCTACAATCCAATTTATACTACCAAGAACAACAGTCACCTATCCTTACTAAATCCGCATTTCCTCCTCCGTTCCATGAGACAAGCAACGGACGTACTGTAATGCTTTATGCCTATCCATACACAGCAAATACGCAACACTTCCACTGCGCGCGCGCCGGGATCGTGCTCCTCCGTTGTTATTATAATTTATATCGCAATTATTTTTACGAGATTTCATAGCGGTCTTTCTTCCTGCATCAGCCTTCAAATATAAGTGCTTCGGACAGGTTGAAGCACTACGCTTCGTGCTTTATAAAGGCAGTTGGGTGGAAACGAACGTGTGTTTAAACAATAGTTTATTGACTTACACTTTGAAGGTGAATTTCCGTTTTGGGTTCCAGACAATCAATTGTGATTTCTGCTCGCTCGTTAATCATAACATGGGGTCTCTAGACTAGTTAATCGTCAATTTGCTATTGAGCTTTTTGAAATAAATCAACAAAAACTATGGTTAAAATAACAACATACATAGTTACTGAAGAGTGTCCAGTCAGAGCTTCGGTCAGAGGTTCAAAACGGATCGAAACGCTGTCTATCGTTACCTATACGAATGAAACTAAGTACATTTGAATTTACAAGTTTCCTATATCCTTTGCCGTCTAATCCGCTATCTATGTGCATAATTTTTACCGTTGCGTTGAGATTTCCTAAAGGTACCAAGGTAACGGATATACTGTATGTCCCCGCGCACTGTGACCAGCGTCCGCTATTGCCCAGCATCAAATTTGCATCCTGTTAACCGTTAGGTATGTTTTAATGTGTACGGTATAACTTTGCAATTAATTAGCGAATAAATATAACTTCCAAGTTTAATCTACCTGGTACCTCTACTATTATTAGAAGATGGAACGATGGTAGCTCAGTGGTAAAGATTCTGCGCCTTCCGTACTACGGGAGGTCGTGATTCGAATCCTAGCTTGCATCTATGGATTTATCAAGTTTTCATGTGCAATATGCACACCAACCATAAGAACAGCGGTGAGGGAAAATATCGTGAGGAAACCTGCACTTCTTGAGTTTCTGAAATATGTAAGTATGATCCAGTTGGCGTGATTCCCCTGTGAAAGAGTTGCGAAGGTCAGCCAGAAGTCGCTTCATTGTAATTACCAGATTCCCCAAATCCCGAATCGGCCTAGATTGGGCGCAACTGAGAATTACACGCTCAGATGACAGAGAGCTATCTCTATTATTTTTAACAGATTGGTGTACTCCGCTGTATTTAAACATTTGAGAGGGCGTGAGGTTCATGTGGTAGGCCTTCGATTAGAAAGAAAAATACCTACATATCGTATTCGCCGTTACTACCTATGTTTATTTATTGTTATCGTTTCAGGTGTACATAGACTACATGTTGCAAACTACTCTTCCGTCTCCCTTCAACATGATCCCGACCCGCGTCCGGCATGAGCAACGTGATAGACTGGGTGCGCGCGAGAATGGGCCCTGGCGCAGGGCACCCATGGCGCGCTGGTCACTCTCCTACTGTTGCTATATGGTTAGTTACTTACCGTATGGTTAAGTTGACTGTCGCCAATTGGGTAACACACTGCCGATACCAATTGCATCATACATTTAAGCAACGTGGTTGACTGGGATCGCGCTATCTACCTACTCTCGTACTGTCGCTACATGGTCAGATTCTTTTATTCACGTTTTAGTCGAGAGATCTGTGTAGCGTAGATCCCTAGTTGCCTACAGGCGCGAGATAAATGTTCCGCACACTAATTTAGACCGATTAGAAGACGACCAGTGCGCGCTCCATCAAGATGTTTTAAGCTTGTTCCTGCCTTAGAACAAACTGCCTTAGAAAAAATACCAGTAGAGTCACAAGTGCGCTGCCAACCTTTAACCCCCATTCCGCCCAATTGGGCATCCGGTACCCTCACTCACTCGACGAATCACAGCGCAGGCGCTGCTTCACACCGGTCTTGTGTAAGGCCATGGTATCACACCGGTCTTGCCGGCCGGTCTACCACGGTTTCGAAACAGATTGATTTAAACTATTTTGTCTCTCTTTTCTCATTTCCAGGAACGTGACGTAGAAGCAAATTTTCAAAAGGAGTACTCAGCATTGATGTCGGTTCTGATCCAACGATATTTCAGAGACAAGGAAACCACGACTTTTGCCCGTAAAAACATGAGCGGGAACTTGCAGCTCTGAGACGTGAACTAGCATTCTACAAGAAAAAGAAAAAGTAGTAGACGCAGCAAAAGTTCGTACTTACTGTCACAGTTGCATCGTCTTCGATTCGAACGTAGTGGTTTGCCCAGCAGTATCACCTAGGCCGCTATGACCCGGTTGACACCGCTTAGGTACTGTGTGAAAGAGAACCACGTATGTGACTAAGGCTCACTACTCTCGTCTTGTATTGTAAGAGGAGACGACGCATCGATCGAATATTGGTTCCATTTGAAGTAAGAATTAGAGAGACCTCCTAAACGTGTTTTGTCTCTTTTTCTAACCATAGGAAAATGTAGGAAACGAATTTATCTGTTCATGAGGCATTATGTTTCTGGCTTGGCTATTTGCTTTACTACCTCATTAGAATTTTTAAAATTCTTAAAACTTACTGTAGATAGGTAGGTACTTATACTGTAGTAAACTATATAAAATAAGATGTTGTTAATTTATTTCTAGTCTTAGGTATTTGGAAAAGTAATAAATTTAATATGCAATATGAAATACATAGTTTATATTTCCAACAATAACATTTTATACGGCATTAAGAATATTACATCATATTAAATATAGGGCTGTTAAGTTATAATAGTTACTTACGTAAGAAACAAAAATGGTAAAAAATACAATTAACACTATTCGATAGCGAGTTAACAAAACAAGCAATTAACATAATTTTTCAAATAACACATCTACTTATATCATATAACCTATTTAAGAGATATCATTAAAGTATTTGACGATTCATTTTGCTTAAAAATCTTCAACTGATACGAAACCAGATTTTACCTTATGATAATGAATGATATATAATACAGTGTATGTCTGCCATTTAAGGCTTAAATACCAGTAATAAACAATATTTATTTCCATTTCAATATGTTCATTAGTCCATCTTTCATTGCCGATTTCATAAGTAGTTACCAAAGAATATGCATGTTCGAAAACATTTTTTTTCTAATTCATGTTCAGTTTGAATGAAATGAACGGAATGAATGATTGCACTATAAATTTTCTCTGTGTAATATTACGTAAAGAAATATCATAAAGAAACGAATATTACACTATGTATCTAATTGAGATGTTTATTTTTGTGTACAAATTGATCTTGCCCACATTCACTTGTATTTTTTATAGACTACAGTCTAACACTTGACCTCATTCTTGCACCTGATAAAGACTATGAAAGTGACAATAAGGTCTAAGATGTTATGCGATGCCTGATCAATCATATTTATCAATCATCGGATGAGCTCTGGATAATCCCAGTATGCGTCGGTTACCTCCCATCACATCCTCACGTGGAACTTGCCCGCCTTGGTGATGTACTTCACCCCCTTGAAGGGCTTGTACTTAGCTCCGTACATGTCCAGGCGACTCACGCGCAGCCCGCTCACCGCCAGCTGAGGAATCGTGAAGTGCACGTTGATGCTCGGGTTTGCGCCTGACGTGTCGGCTCCAGATTGCACTGATATCTGTAAAAAATGGAATGAATTAATATACTTTTTGTTGCACACAAAACAGAGGTAAAACTATAGAGGTATGGATCATAAGATATAAATAAATGCGTATCATCATAACCAAGGCTCAAAACTAAAGCTTTATCGACGCCGGTACGATCTCCGGGGATGCCTCTCAGCATGCAAACTCTCAATTAAAAAAAAATGCGTTCTAAATTGAATCAACCACAACTCAAACCTTGGATCTACCACGCTTGGGCACAACAGCTTAACTAACCATCAAAATGGTCCAAAAATTACTTGCAGCTTTTCGTAAGTCTCTGCCCAGATGGGTAGGAAAGTCTGAAGATGACTTCATTGGTAACATAGATGGCAGCACTCTCACACTCAATTTTAACTTTTACTTACCGTAAAATCTTATCAAAATAGTACATTTGTACCTTTAATTATTGTTATAACTTTTACACTTACATTTCCTCTAATATTAGGTAGCTTGGGCAATTCAATGCGCCCTATGTCCCATAGCAGCACCTTGCTCACCGGGTCGTATGAGTACTTCCCTTGATTTGCAGTCAGAGAGCAGTTTAAAACACATTTCGGCATACATATCTCTAACGCTACATCTGAAAAGGAATGCCCATGAATTAATCTTTGAAGCTTCATGTGTTGGTCTTATGACATGGCTTTATGTATATCGGTATATGGTGATGGCTTCAGACATGGCTTTATATCGGCTAAGCAGCTACCAAAGTTATATCGATGGTTAATTGCCAATACCAGCTATCTAATATAGGTTTTTCAAGGAAATTACGCCTTTACGTTACGTTATGTCATTGGCATTAAGGTCGATTTTATATGTTAATCAATTTGTTAGATGGCTGGTATTGGCAATGATTAACCATCGTTAAATATCTTAAAATTTAAAATTAAGGCCCATTTATAACGCGATTTTTTACATCGATGCAAACGCTCGTTTGACTGTTGCATATCTGGAGCGCGATTCTATCGCTGCTTTTAGAAAGATATCGTTACGAATGTTTCGATGCTGCATCGAGATCGAATTCCGTTAGTATCACTGCTTGTAAATGTTCTTAAAATAGCTTAATAACCAACTGTTCACTTACTTTCCAAAGTCCGACCCATCGTCTGCTTTGGTCCTACAGTCAAGTCTAATCTACCCTGGTCGCCGTTCGACCTCAGCGAGAGGTTGTGTCGGACGTATATCGGTATCGCTACGACGCTTTGCGATCCAATATGGTAGGACATTAGGCGGAAATTGCCATCGGGCGGGATAAAAGACAATATTCTTTCAGACTGCAAAAAATAATAAAGAAAAAATACCTCAATTAATATTAGTATGTACGTAATGTATGTAATTTCAAATATATGATAAAAACGGGATTAAACGCGATGATATTTAAATAAATTACACTATAGTACTTATTGCATACTTATTCGTGTTAATTAAAATAAATGATTAATTATTTGTCCTAAGTTTCAAATCATATTACTACTCATCATCATCATTTCACTTTCACCCCATTGTATGTTATTCAAGCTAATAAAATCAAGCTCACCTCCCAACGTTTAAATCTCACACAAGGATGGAATGACGCGTCATCAAATAACCGCGGATTAACAAAAGTGAGTGTAAGATCTGGCATTCCACTTAGTTTAATACAGCAATCAATCTGAAAAATAAGAATAGGTAAATAAATAGATGCGTTAAACAACCACACTAATCAACTAGGCTTAACCTCATAAGCGATCAATTGCCGAACGTGTCAAGGAACATATCGCAGCAATTAAAAATCGACAGGCGAATAAATCAGCGGTAGCGGAATATCTTCTGGAAATGGGAAGTTAATCACTGGATGGAGCTACATGACCCAAAAATCCTCTCCACTGATCGCACTATCACACGAGGATGGTACGTGAAGCGATTGAAATCAAGAATATAAAAAATTTCAATCGGGATGACGGATTCAAAATTTCAACCTACATGGAATCCAGTGATTAACAAATGCAAACCCCGTACTAGTGCCGTTGGAAACGCGAATAAACACCGATACTGTGAGCGTGGTGTGTCGGAGTGGCTTCACTGACATTGTATCCAGTGGTGATTTCATAAGTGAAAACTGTGAGGGTATCGGAAGATCACCGCCGGGCCCAGCAGACGTCGCCGCGCACCGCCAGTTCGCTTATGGACCACGGCCGTTGTAACGCAGCCGAAACGTCAAGCAGTAAGTACATAATTATGTGCTTTAAAAAAATTACGTCCGCGTTAATTCCCGTCTATAATAATAATAGTTACCTATTGTATTATTTTAAAGTTTGAAATTTGAATTATTATACGTTTAGATTACTTTTATCGATATCTTTTATTTAACATCGACTGGTTTAGCTAACAGCACTAGGCTGCTGATTGCAGGTGCTGAAAGTGGACATAAATGTAAAATAAATTGTATCCACTTTCAGCACCTGCAAAATATCAATAGGTGCTGAGAGTGGACTAGGCCAGGTGCTGAAATCCCAGGTGCTGAAATTCTGGGTGCTGAGAGTGGGATTACCTCAAAATTAATTGTTTTTTTCCCTATTGACTTTTGGGTCTTACAACGTAAAACTAAATGATGATATCCAGGAGCATATCAGCACATTCAGATCCAGGGGCATAGCTACCCCTCATCATCGCCATCAGCTGTAATAAATATAGGAGGCTCCCAGGCTACAGGGGCCGCATTTCGGCCCCTTGTCTTAATAACGAAACTGAGTTACTTAATTTCACAAGTCACTATGAATTTGCTACTATGCACAGTGGTCCCGGCTCCTAAGAAGGGCGGTCATGGGGATTGCAGGTCGGATTAAAAATAAGATATATCTTTTTACCTAAGAAATTATTGTTTTTGAGGTTCTAAGGGTAATGAATAACAAGTACACAATTTGTTTTTTAAAGCAAGGTTGATATTATATTGTCAAAAAAAACATTCATCATACTAAAAAATAGGAAGGTAAGTAGGTAACAATAAAATTAGTTTTACTTATTTATTAGTTCTGAGCATAGCTTATTTGGCATATAAATAATAAAATTTACCAGTTAATACTTAGCGGAACATAGTATTTAATATAAAACAAGGGTTATTTCACACATTATGTTAACGAAAATTACATTTTTGAAAAAATTATAAATAGTTTAAATACTTAATAAATCCAACACTTCTTTTGCTAATACAGACTTCTTCTTACAAGGTAACTTTCTTATGCTAGAAATAAGTGGATCTGAATTAAGAGGAAGCCTGTTCAAAAGATCAATGTATTCACGTAGTCCTCCGTCAGAGCTCCGAAATATACAGACTTCGATCTCGTTTAACCAGTCACTGTATTTGCCAATCAGCTTAGATTTTGACCTCCCCAGATTCTTCCAATATGCAACAAATCGTTTACAGAGATTTTAAATTAAATCTTTTAACTTATCGGTCTGGATATTTTCAGTGCCCGGCAAAGAGGCTGCTAGCATTCGAAACACTTAACGTGATCTATCTGCCTCGTTTTTTTTATTCGTGGCAGATAACCAGGGGTTTAGAACGTGCATTCGAGAGAAAGAGCACTTGATAGTGGTCCCTGCAGAATAAAAAAAATATATTTACCTAAGGTATCAAATTTACCTATATACCACCTTAGTCCTTTCAATGACTTATAGCAATCCTCGGCGCAGTTTTGCGCAATTAAGCGTTACAGTTTTTAAAACTAGACAAACAAGAGATTATTTTGATATATGTTACATCTATGGAATTCGTTCTTCCTAAGTAAAAGTTTAATTGAATATGGAAGAGTGGCGAAAAATAAAGAAATCGGAATCTCTCTTTGACGGTGCTAATTACCGATAATGATAGGCTTAAAGTTAACACAAAATGATTTAAAAATGTCGTACATACCTTCTATTTGAATATCCATGGCACAACAAATCACAAACAATCACTTTCCGAAACAACAACACTTTGAAAACAATAGAAATTTCGGTGAAAGATAACGCTAATGAGCACTAATGAAATGTTACCACTTCGGGTGCAATAAATTAAATGTTCCACGTATGTCATTGCAATTTAATTCATACCTGGGGGTAGAAGGGTTATTTGTCTACCCTCTAAAGATAAATGATGTCATAATTTGACCATCGACATTTCAGCCCTATGACCTATGGCGGGACCGCTGTGCTATGTCTGAGACTTTGCTTCATTTATAATATACTAGTGGCCTCCCGGCGACCTTCGTTCCACCTACTTTTGTTTAATTTCTCACCTTTTAGACCTTCCCTGGACTACGACAAACATTTTAAAACTAAAATCAGCTCATCGCCCAGCGTTCTCGAGTTTTAGCCAGCTAACGAACGGCGATTCATTTTTATTTATATAGATTATGTAGACAGACTTACATAGCCTTGTATCTCCGCTGATACAGTTGCTCCACTTTTGTCTATGATGGCATCTACCTCCTCCACCACATCAAAGTAAGCCTCATTATTCGCATATTTAACTCCAGATCTTCGCCAAGGTACGTTTGAGAGTTGCCCAGAAGGCAGTATTGATGATACACTGAAAAATAGTAAGTAAGAGACAATTAATACAGGCAATTAAAAGGTTTATAGCAAAAAGACTTGCAAAATTTTTTTTATTGGTACTAATTTGGAACTTATAAGGTTCCAAATTTTTCAACAAAGTGAGGGTGGGCCAATAGTTAAAATATTATCAAAAGTAATAATTGCCAGATATTATTTGTTTTTAAATTAGAATAATACATACCTATGTAGTATAATAATGAATATACTAACTTGGATTTTCCTGTAACGGTGTTTGCTATTGTCCTTAAAATATTTGGAGGTTTTATCAACTCCTTCAGAATATTACTCTCAGTTGCCAATGGGAAGCCATTGTCCAACATTTCATCAAGCAACTGAAACCATAAATTATATTAATGTAGTTTATTTTGCAAATATTTTATTAATTGAAATGTAGAACAGAATTTCTTTATCATTTACCTCATAAACAACTACATAGTTTTCTTTAATTATAGTCTCGGTGCAGTCTGAGAAATAATCCTGCAAAAGAAAATGATGTTCAGATACTTAATAGTATTTATAAAAACAACAGAATAAAAATCTTTGATTTTAATATTAATCTTAATCTTTAAAAAAAATTACATTAGCTCACCTGGAATGTATCTACCACCCTATGTAGAAACTCTATAACAAATAGGGGAGCCACTTCCTGTTTGCAGACAGCCACCAGGGCAACCCCGCCTCTTTGGATAGAGATCAAGTAGTGATGAGGAGCTGCCAGCACTGGAGGTACGTCCTGAAACAATTTTAGGAATAAGAAAAGCTACCTGGATATTTTTAGCAACATTTCCTATTTTGTTTCTTATACCATTTATTAATTATTCGTTTCAACATTAGCTGTTCGTACTATTTATTTATTTATTTATTTATTTAATTGCACATGTAACATTGTGGTCTTAAAACTAAATATTCTAATTAGTGCTGACTAGCAATATGTACATGACCCTGATAGGGTATTGCAATAACTTAGAAACTATGGATGGCACTGTATTTATTTCATTAACTTAGTTTATCAGTCTCTAGCACTAAATGTAGGTATTATTAAAATTATAGAATTACGTTTTATAGATAAATTATAGCATGTAAGGTATGCAATCTGATTATTAGGTCATGTAACATTGTATGTAGGTATGTGTACCTATTATTTACTTATTTAATGCTTTTTAGTTTGTGTTTAGTAATTCTGTCTTATTTTAAGGTTTTATCTTCCATAACAATCTTTCACTGTGTAATAACAGTTGGTTCTAAAAGATCTGTAATTTTTTTCCTAAGATATTGATCATTTATTTCTGATTTAATGTGTATGGGGATTCTATTGTAAATTAAATAGATTTGTAATAGGGCCGGATTTATACATTTCTAGTTTAGGTTCGGGAGGACTACTTTATCTTTATGTCTTGGTTTCTGTTTGTTCAAATATGTGGGGTGTTGTCGTACAAAAGTGACCATCTCTAAGGGAACACATCTGCCCTCCTAATCATGAACGCAATAAAATTTTGCAAAGTTAAAAAAAAAACATTTTTATTGCTTTAATTTTAAGGTCGATCTTTTCCATTTCATATGAAATTATTATCACATCATCATTATCAAATCAATCATCATCAATAAATCATAATTATTTCATTACATGTTTTTACTTTCTTAATTACTCCGTTGGCTTGCTCAGTGTCACGACTCCGCCAGAATTTATTTTCTGATTTATAAAGACGTATTAGATAGAAAATAACCTATAAAATGCCATTGTTACTTATTTTCCAAGGAATTTGATCTTTATTACTTCCTTAACGATTTTAGGAATTAGTCTCGTAATATAACTAATAGCTAAAGTTTGAAGCAATCAATAGGGGTCATAATGGTATAATGGTTCGATGCAATGGAAGTTCGACATAGCATCAAAGTAGACACAGTGTAGATGAGGCAGTGTGGCAAGTTATAAATTTAATAGAACGGTTTTTGTTGTTTATGTGATAGGTGGCAGATGAGCAGATGGATCACCTGATGGTAAGCGAGTACCGCCGCCCCTAGACACCTGCAACATCA
>JABMDO010000548.1:0-23443 GCA_014851415.1 Cnaphalocrocis medinalis
GCCCTCCTAATCATAAACGCAATAAAATTTTCCAAAGTTAAAAAAAACATTTTTATTGCTATACTTTTAAGGTTGATTTTTTTCCATTTCATATGAAATTATTAATCATATCATCATTATCAAATCAATCATCATCAATAAATCATAATTATTTCATAACAGTTTTTACTTTCTTAATTACTCCGTTGGCTTGCTCAGTGTCACGACTCCGCCAGAATTTATTTTCTGATTTATAAAGACGTATTAGATAGAAAATAACCTATAAAATGCCATTGTTACTTATTTTCCAAGGAATTTGATCTTTATTACTTCCTTAACGATTTTAGGAATTAGTCTCGTAATATAACTAATAGCTAAAGTTTGAAGCAGTCAATAGGGGTCATAATGGTATAATGGTTCGATGCAATGGAAGTTCGACATAGCATCAAAGTAGACACAGTGTAGATGAGGCAGTGTGGTAAGTTATAAATTTAATAGAACGGTTTTTGTTGTTTATGTGATAGGTGGCAGACGAGCAGATGGATCACCTGATGGTAAGCGAGTGCCGCTGCCCCTAGACATCCTGCAACATCAGTGGAGTCACAAGTCAAAACGGGGTGCTTAAAAATACCCATACTTACATTAAAATAATGTTAAATCATTTATTGTTAGTTGTTAGCCCAACGCTACTAGATGGCGCTGGTAGTAGATTATATCGCATAATTATTATGCCTTTTTGGTTTAGGTAAGCCTTGATGGTGCTATGAGATGAACATGAGTATAATTAATAGGTATATACCTACGCAATAATTTTAAAACCAAATTTAGTGTAATTTTCCTACATTTCTGTGTAATGTGCAGTCAGCCAAACATCAGGTTACCACAACCTGTCAAATCTCCTCAATTGATATTCGATCTAATGTCTACGACAGTAGGATGAAGGTCGATTGAAGAAATTTGACAGTTTTGCATACTTTGATGTGTGGCCGTACGTATAAACGAAACATAATAAAGTTCCTTCAATGAAAATGAACTTTGCAATTTTTTTTATTGCTAGCCGGTCGATGCTAATTCGATTTGCATCGCGGTGAATGAATAATCGATTGGAACAATTTTCCTTTGTGAAAACAATTAACATTTTATTGCAGTAGCTAAAAGTCTTAGTTCATTTCAATTGAGTTTTATAGTTTTTAACAAATACGGCTTATTAAAAGAGTAAACTCTTGTAGGTAAAAGTACAAAAATAAGTATTTTGTATACTTAACTACTTGTATACTTAATGTACGAGTAAGTGGCATGTTATTTGTCTTAATGAGGAAATAAAGATCTTTAAACTGAACTACTTTACGATACCTACTGTTGACGATGGAAAAGAAGAATATAGTGTTGTCAGTGTCCGTGCGTGTCACTTATTGATATTGTCATACTTCTGCTCAGCAAATATATACGAAACCTTAAACTATATTTTTATTCCACGACGACAACCACCATCGTTAATACCTACCTAACATGAAATGAAGAAATCTGTGCGTTTCAGGTGTTATTCTCGAGCGTTTCCGTGTGAGGTTCCCCTAGTCTAAGGGTTGAGAAGGTCAGAACTGTCGCTTCAATGTTATTACTAGACTTTCTAAATCCTGGATTATGATCCACCCCGGGTTTCAAAGCGTAGTTTTGGATGCAAAGTTGATAAGAAGATGTTACTCCATTTTGTTATTATCAACTTTCATGCTATCACTTCTCCTCTTCCCATGGTATTAAGTATTCATAGTTTTCACAATGAAATGCATTTTAACCCTTACGACATCAAATAGCTGAAAACCAGTGGTTTGCTCGTCGTGTAGACATCTCGCTGAGCCATTACCTTTTCGCATTACTGCTGCACACATACTTCATTATTATTATAAGCCCTTTTGGGTCTTTGTACATATATTTGTCTATCTGCACTGTGTGTGTGTTTTTTGATGCGAATAAATTGCTTATTATCTATCTAAATATTAACTATTTTCGGTCTACCCTTTCTATCAGAACTCGGTGGTAGAGGCATGGCCAGATTTTGTTTCGAATCACATTTACTGTTATATACTACACTATGGCATCGGGTTTTCTTTTAATAATTCAAAGTTGACACCGGGCCTCCGGTGGCTTTGACGTAAATAAAATTGGGGATATTGTAAAATGGATTTACGCGCTCCGGGCTTTGCCCACGGCTTGCAAATAGATTGGGTTCTCGGAAAGATCCAGCTTTAAAATTCATGTTTGGGAGAGCTCTTTAGCATTTCAACCGAAAATATCTACCTAGACAGCTAAACTAGGAAATGATATTATGATTAACATGATGCATTCATTCTTTTGGCGATCACCAAAGAACACCATTACAGACCATCATCATCATCATCAGCCTGTTGCAGTCCACTGCTGGACATAGGCCTCTCCAAATGCTCGCCACTTTGATCGATCTTCGGCTACTCGCATCCAGCTCCAGCCAGCCCTCTTGCGCAGATCGTCACTCCATCTGGCCTGAGGTCGTCCTACACTACGTTTACCTAAGACGCGGTCTCCACTCCAGAACTCGTTTACCCCAACGGTTGTCAGTTCTGCGGCAGATATGGCCAGCCCACTGCCACTTCAGCTTGCTAATCCGGTGAGCTATGTCGATAACTTTGGTTCTCTGCCGGATCACCTCGTTTTGGATTCGATCACGCCAGACCATAACCACATAATATTATTTTATCCATTTACCTCTGTGGCTATTTCTATAATAAATATTTTCAGTGTCTTATATAAGTTGGCTGGTAATATAAGATCCGTTAATATTTTTAAGCGCTCCGTTGTTTAGTAATAGCTCTTATATCAGTGATCGGATTAGGTTGAGCAAATTAGGGTCAATGTATGGATACGCCTGCTATGTATAGGGTTCAAGTCACCATGATCGAAAACCTTCGTTAGAACATGGCACTCAAAGAAGAAGAAAGGAATATTAACCTAGTCAAAGTGCGAGTACAATACCTATTAAAACTACTGTAATAATCTTTACCAACTCTTCGCTTAAACACCTGTAGCATTCTGATCCTCGTCTAATGCAAAAATAACTAATTCCAAAAACACAGAAACCCAAAGCCGGAACGTTGCGGCACCCCCCATACCTATCCCTCCCTGTTTTAATTCATTCCGCGCCTCAGCGAACCTTATGGAATATTAAGTAGGTACTCTATTCATCCTCGCGGGCGACCCAGATACCACCCAGGTTTACAAAAAGTTGGCAAATAACGATAGATTGGAACTTATGCTTTGACGTGGTGGTTGATGGAAACACGAGGACTGACGTGGAGGAAACCCAATGTTTTTAAAGCTAGAGGGAATTGAATTTAAGGGTAGGTTCAGTTTAAAGTTAATAAAGCAATCCCATCCGCAGCACTCGCTTAAAATCAAGTGTTCCATTTAGTCGTCCGCCACCTACTTATCATTTAATGCACGTTTGACAAACCACGGTGTACTAGGCTAAGACTAAAGTTATTAATGGTTTTCTGTCACTTTTATAATAGTCTCAAATGAGAGTGACCATGACTAACTACCATGTTTTGTGATAAGAAGATAAGAATCTGGGCTTGCATGATTCTCTTAAAATTTTCAAAAAACGACTCCTCAGCCTCCGTTGGTGACGACTAACGCAGTTAAAAAACTTTTTGCTGTCACTTTTATAATAGTCTCAAATGAGAGTGACAGCATCAGTTTTAAACCAGACGAACCACCATGTTTTGTAATAAGGGGTTAAGAATCAGGGCTAACACTATGATTCTCTTAAAATTTTCAAAATACGGCTCTTCAGCAACCGACGACCAACGCAGTTAAAAAACTAAAATATCCTAACCCAAAACTTTACCCAACTCTAACCACATACTTTACCGCCCGCTTAATTTCACTCTAAACTGAAACACTGAAGCGCACTGAAGCACCTCGCAAAAAGAACCAAAAGCTCGCTATTACTTTTACACCGTACATTTTGTCCAACTTAAAAGCTTTTGAGCGTCTTCAACTATTCAATTTAAGAGCTTTATCGCTTCAGCAAAGCTGAGTTCAAAGAAAGACAAGAGCAGCAATGAATTTTCCTAGCGATAACATCAGCTGTGGAGGTGTTTCAGATTGTATCGCATTGTCAACCCTCTGTTGCTTGCCTTGGATAGGGTGAAATTGAATTTTTAATGATTAAACTTTCATGATACCATGGCAAGAAAAAAACTGGCGTGAAGCAGCGTCTGTGCTGTGTGCCAATTGAGCGCCCTCGACTACTAGAAGCCCAATTCGGGTGAAAAGGAGGTTTAATGGTTGGCAACACACTGGTTACTCCACTGATGTTACGCAATCATTTGCCATCAAGTGAGTTCGCATAATTTATATACCTAAGCCCCTGGGCCAGAAGTATTGCACCTGTGAAATCAAAAAGTTTAAATTGTCATTTGTAAAAACTAACCACAAATTGTTTTGATTTCAAGAGAATCATAATCCGTTATTTGATTCTCGTATTAACATCATTGTTTACTTTGGGTTTCGGATTTTCGGTTTAGTGGCGGGATTAGTTAAGCCACTAAATAAGCTGATAGAAATTGTTTAGTAAGTTTCATTGATAGTATATGATTTAAGACTTTGAAGTTGCATTTTGCAAATAACATTATTATACAAAAACGCAGTGAATTTTGAGGTTATTTCTTACAACAATAATGGTCACAAGTGAATCACATCCGTGCAACAGACAGAACGTCACCATTTCAGCATGTAATTTTGAAAACTAGTACACGCCCACAGCTCCACTTGCGCTAGAAGATTATTTCAAAATAAATTATACCCTATGTTTCCCAGGCCTAATACAGCTATATAATGAAAAAAGTTTCATTAAAATCCTTTGAGTATTTTTTGAAATTAGTGCGAACAAACAGACAGACACAAATTTAAAAATACCATCAATTGTGTAATACCTGTATTGAGATAAATTTTATACAAATACAGATTTTTACAAACAAAACTAAGATATAGTAGAAATGAGTCTGAATAGTTTCGTAATCTATATCACCTGATCCATTTCCATATTTTGTTTAAATTAATATTTAAACAACCTAATTTTGAAGAAAATAATAAGCTAACTTAAAGTAGTTTACCCTTACCCAATCTACTAAATTTACATCTAGTTTAATCCTAATTACCTTAACAAAGCTTAAAATTGAATCGTGAATCTAACATGAATACTAAGCCGATAGGGCTGTCAACGGAAGCACCGCCTGTTCAGATCGTATCGGGGTTGACAGCCTTCCTCCGTAGTTCCTGCCGTAGAAATGATATTGCCTGACTGTGGGATAACTTGGTAAGCTATACTGTACACTGCACCCTGTTGGTTTGACTTGAATTGCTAACTAAGCTGCTCTAATAGAAAATATACACAGCACTTTGTTTGTACGCTGGGAATTTTTACAGAAGTTGTCATAGGTTGTTGAGGATCGACGGCTGGACCAACCTTCTTTTGTATTATCTATGTTATCACTATTTTTCTATGTTTATTGTCTTTTAGCACATTACTGTTGAAGTTCTTGACTTTTCTTGAAATAGAGTCTTGTTGTGAGGTAGTTAGGAAAAAGTTACCATACATTTTAGAACTTTTTGGCAACGCTTGAAACTGTATAGTTCAGTAACTTTTTTAATTCTATGAAATGGGGATAAACATCATTCCCAATTTTTTTCCTTAGGGACAGTGATAATTTTCTTTTTCATTAAAATGGCATTAGAAGCGATAAACTTCATGACTATTCATTTTGATTATCTTTAACTTTACTCTACCTGCGCATATGTGGAAATATATTTAACCAACCTATGTACCATACGGGACCACCAGATTTCGAACTTTATACAGTTCTGATAAGGATGAAAACCAGTTAATGTCTAGTTGCCTGTTTAAGGGTTATACACCACCTGTTAAAGGTAAAAACCTCGTGAGTGTGACAGCGTTTAGCAAGTGCTTCATGTAAACGCGTCGCCGGAGACACACAATGGAAATTAATGGGGTCGTATCCACCTCGTTATAACTAACGCTTAAAAAAACAGATATGAAATATCTGCTTTTTTAAACATTACGTTAAACGTTTTTAAATGTTTTCCTATTTAACCGATACTACCTTTTGAAGGGAACGCCTCGATATATTAGTGGTAACTTGAACCA
Source organism: Cnaphalocrocis medinalis (assembly GCA_014851415.1). NCBI lineage: Eukaryota > Metazoa > Arthropoda > Insecta > Lepidoptera > Crambidae > Cnaphalocrocis > Cnaphalocrocis medinalis. The sequence goes on from JABMDO010000548.1 coordinate 6,182, forward strand.
CTATTCTAATGAGGCGTAAAGTACTACCAGGCCGTGATCTCGGGGTCCCGGGTTTGATTCCAGGGTCGAGCAAAATTTTGTTTCGGATATTTCCAACACGCGCAATACGCGCATGTATTTAAAAAGTCACTTTGTTGGTCATAAACTTGAAAAACTGCACAATATACAGCAAACATCTAAGTTCATAGGTGACATCCATCATTAACTCAAGTAAAATATCCTATGCGCTTGGCGAGACATGCATTTGGCTGGTTTTTAATTAAGATTTCGGTACCTTGAGTTATTTAATTTTACTAAGTACAAAGTTCAATATTTACGATTACCTATATCAGAATCTTAATTCCTATATAACCTACTAGAATATAACGGTTATATTTCGTGTCACATTAATCTCAATAAAAGAGCAATTTCCGATAGTTAAAAGAATAAGGCGGTGAAACATCTAATTAGGCATTTCAGAGTAACTGAGTACTATGGTAGGAACAGAACCCTAAAAATTTTACTGTCAAGCCGATTTACGATACTTTTAAGTTGCGTACTCTTTTTATAGTCAGAGAACACGCTACCTAGACACCTTTACTCCAATTTATATTATATTCTTTCAGATATAGAGTTGAATTTTATGTCGCTAAATAGGTCTATTTATTTTAGTTTGTGCTTCAAGTTAAAAGTTACGTTTGTTGGCAATCGGCCACAGGAACTGTTAGAAAGTCTTAGAACTTCTTATTGGTTATACAATCTGTACGAAGTAGTCTGATAGACTATTTGTAAAATATCTGTGAGATGTTTCAAGCAAACATCACGCGGTGAGACGTTACAGCTGGCTGTTAAGTCCTATGTTATTCATATAGGGAAAACAAAATCGAAAATCAATTGCGCGATGTATCCGACATCCAGAGCCATCTATTGGTATCGGAACTGTATGTGTGTAACTTATCAGAAGTGGTTCCTAAAACAAAGCAAGGGCAGTCCTCTGTGCGGGCGGCACAATATATCAACAATATAAACGAAAAACAACGTGCTGTTCTATTAAAATTATTATAATATTATCGGGTAGATATTATACTTTGCATGGAACAGATGATTTAATTTAAGTTTTTATTGTTGATCTTATATCTAAACTGGTTTTATCTATGATACTAATGAGGGCTTTGACTCTATAATGATAAAAATTAACAGTGAATATGCCGTGTACCTAAGTATTATAACTTCAAAGAAGCGCTTGTTTCTAATGCTAAACGCATTGAAAACAATGTTCACTGTACAATGTGACTGACCTCCCTTAAAACCAGAGGGACTCACAATACCTAAAACGTGTGGATATTTTATCCACAATATGCAATTAAATAGAAGTCTCGCACAGAATATCACTGTAACGGGTGCAGACAAGTAGCGTTATAATGCCCCTAGACGTAAGTCCAGACATGCCTTTCATTGTACAATTAGTTTCTTTACTTGAGTTAGTGCTTGGATCTGCACTATAATGTAGAGTAGTTTCGCAGACGTAGAACTTTGTGTAACTTAAACATGAACTTGTAGAACCAGATGGGTTAACTGAAAACTTTTGTTTCTTTGGACAAAAACGACAGATAATTTCATTATTTAGCTCCTTTGCTATCTGATATCTTCTATCTATACTATTTATAAAGAGATAACTTCTATAGACAACGACAAGGCTTATAGGTAAACCGAAAACACGAAACGCTTGGGCGATGTAATTGAGCACAGCGCCATCTATTGGTTCATTTCTGAATTACGGTCCCGAAGCGAAGTGAGGGCGGGCCACTAGTTCTTAATACAAATACTTATAAGCTACTTAAGACGGATTAAGGTCAATGAGTGAGATGTTGTATTGATTTATTTACTCACTTCGTTTTCCGCATCCATTAAGCAGGCGTGGTGATTAAGCCTAAGCCCATCTTAGTAGCGATGACTTGTTTTATATGATGGAGGCCTTTGCCTTGGGACAGTAAGAGAGTATCAGAATACTTACTTCGTTTCGGGACATTACTTTGAAACACTAGGTACCAAAAGATGGCGCTGGATCTAATTTATATCACGCAAGTGTGTCGTCGTTTTGCTTTATCTTTAAGCGTCTATATACAGGGTATATTTGTGAATATTTACATCCCTTTCAAGACGTGTTCTACCAAGCATTTTGAATAACATTTGCTCAACGTTTTTTCGAAATTCATCGAAAAAATGTTCACAGATACACCCTATACAGGGATTTTCCCTTTTTTTAAATAGTATAAATTTTAATTTATGCAATAAACGATTCTCATTTACATTCCTTGTCCAAAAATAGAGCTGAAATGAAACACCACGTTGGGCGCCAACACAAAACTTTTCTTAACGCTTCCTACCATGATATCTATGTCTGTCGGGCTGTTATTTCCTCAAGAGTAGTCAGTAAGCGGGCATCCCTGCATTATGTGGCGGTATCTGGAACAAAAACTGTGATTCAGGTCGCCTATTGTCTGCCGGCCCATTGTGTGTAACAGTTTCGTGCGGCAATGTTCTGTTTGACTAAATGGAATCGGTATTTTAAAATTATGGTCTATATTTTCAAACAAATGTAACGTTTAATGTAACGTCGTTTTTAATCAAAAGTCGCTTTATTCGGAATCTTATGAGCTCTGAAAAATTTTCCTTTTGATTTAAATTACTTTTTTTATGACAGATTAATTTTTACTTTTGCTGTTAAAACTTAAAATACAAAGACGCATTACGTTGCACAAAAAATACAAAACCGCTTTGTGTATAGAGTCTACTGAAAAAACACACAGACAAAGAGTACAAAAGAGCGACAGAACGAACTAAAAACCGAATGACTAGTAAAGTAAATTCAGCTAACGCGATTGTGGGATTCAAAAGACGAATTGGGTCGCCCTCCCTCGAGGCCAGCAAACACACGTGGATACACGACCGGACTGGAAACACTTCCTCTCAATTAGTTGCTGGCTTATTTTCTTCCGGAGGAAAATAAACGATCAGCTGCATTGCACGGGAAATTATTTCAGAGCTAGATTGTGCGATACGTGCCGTTTTCAGTCGTGATCGGCTTAAAAAAGTTCAAGTATTATGAATAAAGTGAATATGGTGTTAATACATCCCACAAATATTAAATAAAAGAAACACTAATAAAGTTCTAGAATATTCCGTTACGGCCATTCAGTAGTGCTACGACTACCATTGCTACGGTTGCTACGACGGCCGTCACTGCTACGACAAAGTAAATTTGTACACGTCAAGAAATAAAATAGAGGTTAGTGTCAAACCTTCATAATATTCTATAATCATATGCTATGCTTTTGTGGACAAATGGTATTTGAAGTGCACGAATAGCTTTTTTTTACAAAATATCCTATATTCGATGAAATAATATTCTAAGTATCAGTAAAGTAACTTAAACTATTGGCAAGAGTGACACAAAAACATACTAGACTCCAACGACTATTCTTTTTGAATACTAGTCTAGTGTAAAAGAGCTACGTTGCATTTATCAAAAGTGGAAACATGTCACATTCAGTAGCTATATAACGGGGTGGCATCCATGCGGGTTGTCCGCTCTCCACAGCTGCCTATATGTAACTACAGCGTGTATAGCGCTATGCACCGCATGAAACATGCATACTGCCTCAGCCCTCGCGAACACGGCTCAGCTAGACAGACATCCGACACTCGCATAATATGCAGCTTTGCCATGCTGGAGATATCTGTACTTTATGAACAAAACATGCTTAAGGTAGAGTTATGGGATGGACGATGACTTTTATGGAAGGGGACGGCGTATGAGCCATCATCATTTGGGTCATTTTCATCAAGATGTTATTACTTTCGCAGTCTTTAAATCCATATTCCATCGAAATTAACATTATAATCTTTAACATTACATTTTAAATAGAAGGAATCGTACAGAGAAGCTTAGGCTTCTCAATACGGCACGGTATCGGTAAATTTTAAGATTCTAAAATCAATTTCTGAGGTAAATTGGATGCTGGAATGCCACAGTAATGACATTTTTATTAGAATGACCCATTTGTGTTTGATTGAAAAAAAGTTTAATTTAAAGTGTGAGAGTCACACTTTGACATGAAAAGGCCAGCTTGAGCAGAGTAACACGAGAGCCTCACCAAAAACCGGTGCGAAGCAGCGAAACCCAACCCAAGAGCTGGGTTTCACCGAGTGAATAAGGGTACCGTAAGCCCAAAACAGAAGGAGAAAAACCATCAGGGAGAAAGTTATGGAGAAGAGAGGTCATGAACTTCAGCACTGAGGAATACCATGCAAAGAAGAGGATCCTACGTTATTGTCCGATCAATGAGATTTCCCGCAATATCGAAATATCAGTAGGGTCTTACATTAACACTTTCGTAGGTACGACGTATAAACCACAAAGCCTACAATTTAGAGTACACCCGCACTCAGAAGCTATGAATATTCCCCAGCGACCGCATGCGGTTGTAATCAAATACACTCAGAGCATAAATTACGCATCCTAAGGCTACCCGTCCATCGGAGCGGAGAGAGGTAATAAAGCGGCGAATGACGCAATGACGCAAATCTTACCAGAACTTACGGCAAATGACGCAAAATGTACCAGTAAAAAAAAACGAACAATCTTCATACAGGACATCCCACTGCGATGCTACAAGGAGGGAAAGTACCTTTAATATTGTAAACTCTGATTCATAATTATGTAAAGTAAACTGACAGATGAAAATGACAAGTTTCTATGCATTTTGACATTTTGCATGTGTCAAATTGAGTGATAATGTGGGGATGACACATTGACATCTGTCAGTTTACTTTAAATGATTATGAATCAGAGTATAGATGGAAAATTTTACTGAAAGAAAACATTATTTTAATTTCAAAAACAATCTAAACTGCATACATATATTTTTAAATAATTACACGGTTGAGGACGATTCCCGGAATCGAGCTCGCTACACGAAAAAAAAATACCCTGATTGCTTAATCACACCGATCGGAAGGCTTCATCATAAGGATTATTTATTTCTAATTGAATTTTAACATTTGTAAGACAATATTAAATCCAATACTTAGACTAAATACTCGTTTACATAGTGCGAGCTAGCATACGAGTCAGCCTTGTGAGTAGTTGAATTGCAATCACTCGCTGCTGCCCCGGTAATGACAACGAGTTGTGAATGACGCGACAAGCGAGTTAGAAAGTAGCTTGTTTGACAAGTAGACTAACTGTCTTGTCTACTGACTTGGTAGCAGCTCGCACTGTAAGCCAGTCTTAATTCTTGCTTTGTATCTTAACGGATTCCCCTCGGAGAAAGCCGCGCTGCCGTCAAATAAATCCTTGGTATATAAAGTCTGGTGTCAAATTTCGGAATCTTAACCCAATTTTAATGAAATACGATTAAACAGTATAGAAGTTTTTACAGTGAAACAATGTGCCTCCGCGACATTTTTTTTAAATGCACTATAATACTATACATACACGCAAAAGCTCGTGGCAGTCGGTGTCATAATATGGAGTACTTATAACCTATTTTGGATTCTGTCGGTACTAGAACTCAAATCAAATGACTGATGAATATTAAAGGTGTTTTAGTATCTAGTTATTTACGCTGTCTTCTGTGTTCAAAAGTAACAACTCGTCTTTTCATCAATCTTTTAAATCGATACGACTAAAGTACATTCGTTGCTACACGATGGATATCAAAAAACAGAGACACTCATCAACAATTTTAAGCTGATTAATTAATCGAAATGCTTGATTAAAATTCGAGTGTCAAGGAGGTAAATGTTCACAGATGTCCTATCCCTGTACCCTGTATAATTATGTAGTAAATATTACCTTACCTATATTGTTTTATAAAAAATACACTATAAGTGGTTAGATATGCTTCTGAGAATGGTTTATACCACTGTAGCAGACGAGAAATGCGTCGGCGGGCTCAGTCCGCCTTTGGGGCCGTAATCAAGTAGACGCAGTGCATAAATCATGCACGCTGTATCACGGACAACTTCTAGCGCAGTAAGCACTGTCCCACTCCTCTCTCGGTGTTCTAGATTGTCTTAGTATTTATTACAATAATTTTATAGTATCAGCCTATATACTGTCCCACTGCAGGGCAAAGGCCTCCATCATAGAAATCAAGTTATCGTTACTTACTATGATGGGATAAGGCTTAATCACCACGCTTGCCTAATGCGGATTGGTGATCACAAACCTGACCTATGTTTGAAAAATTCGAAACATACTTTTGCTCGACCCGGGAATCGAACCCGGGACCCCCAGATCACGGCCCGGTACTTAAACCACTAGACCAACGGGTCTTACCACCAACTTAGTATTTATTACAATAATATTGAAAACCGAGGCCTGCAAAATATTGTTTCGGACCATGGGAAAGCCACATTTTGGCCGTGTGTTCGGCCAAAACAAGTGGGCACAAATAAGTAAAGGGGAACTTTATCTAGTTTGCTAATTGATTAAACCCTGAGGCTACACTACACTCTTCACTTAGCAACTCAGAGAACCATCTTATTTATTTTATTGTCACCGGAACTAACTGCTTTCCCACAGTACAATGAATTCCAGTAAAATACATAATGTTTGGCGAATGATGATATTTCAAATGGTAACTCAATGTTGCCAAAATTGAGCGTCGAACGTTTTGGAGGCGATTCGCACGCTTGCCAAACCCACAGGTAAACGGCAAGCTCAATATGAAAAATACAAACACGTACTGTCTGTTGAGTGGAGGCCACGCGCAGGAGGCCGCAGCCGTGGCAGGCCTCCCACCAGGTGGACCGACGATCTGGTGAAGGTCGCGGGAGTCCATTGGATGCGGGTGGCACAGGACCGATCTGTGTGGAGAACTTTGGGGGAGGCCTATGTCCAGCAGTGGACGTCTATTAGCTGAAATGATGATGATGATGACTGTCTGTAGCTTTCAGATAAGATGTCTTTTTCCCCTTGTTGATTGCAAAATAAACGCGTGCTTAGGCTACTAAGTACGGTGTCAGGTCAATGTATGAGATGTTGTGAGAATTTATTTATTCATCTATTTATGAAGATTTTCATAGATACACACAAAACACAAGCTCAAACAATAAGCACAAACATAACAAAAGACGAAAGTACACTCCTACTTTCCCAGATAAAGTAGGAGTACCTTTTGACTTAGCACCCCAGCAACCCCTACCGGAGAGAATTGGAATAAATAATAAAGTAACTGTGAAAGCGATTTGATTTTCACATAGTGATGGCGGTAATAGTCAAATTTGACTAAAGTGATATCGATAAAATTTTACTTTTGACTGAAAACCGGCGTAAGGCAGCGCTTGCGCCGTGTTCCGCCGTATGCGTGAAGTACCTACGAGTACTTAGTTGGAAGAGACAAACGTGTGTGACTTCATTTGTGTTCCAGGTCTCAATAAATACTCCTTTATCGATAATATAGCGATAATAATCACTAACCAGGTTCATAAAGGAACAAATAATAAAAAGATTGATAACAAAGTGATAGTTAAGTCTTATATCGAGGGCCAACACACAAATTAGATCTCTTTTCCTTTTTAATTTTATGATCATCCCTCGGCACATCCGGCCATCTCTCGCAGGTTTACAATCGTACCTATTGGTGATTTGCAATTTCAATCTGACTGATTTGTGACCCCTTCGTATATCGTGACTTTTAACGTATTTTTTTTCAGCCACGATATTTTTCTTCTTCTCACATTTCTCTAGCCTTGGATTTCCCCTGCATGATTAACTGTAAAGAGCTACTTGGGTCGCTTAGATATCAAAATATTAGTCTCTCGAGTCAAAGATAATGTTAAATGACTAAAAAGCCACTCATGTCGCATCACTAATTCTCCCGTGTCGAGAACCCAAAGAAAGGGGATAACTAGAATTATTTAATTCGTTATTCCTTTGACGCCCAGTATGATTTATTTACCGTCCTTGTAAACCGGGAATAATATTGTCAGTTTTAGTTAATTTTGAAACTGACTCACAAGTATTGGGTAAGTTAATTTATTTCACAGAAGGCTTGTTGTTGTTAATTCATCAACAACTTTGCTGCTTTAAAATTTGTTCTTTTTAGGGTTCCTTACATCAAAAGGCAAAAATATACCCTTATAAAGAATTATTCATTTTAATATTTACCTTTGAGTATATAGCCACTGGAGATGCCATACCGGGCGTTTCCCCTCCGGCAAAGTACATTGGTCAACTTTCGGAACTGGTCAACTAAGTTATACAAAACTACTTGGATGTCGCTACATCGCCATTTTGCATCGCTCCGTGTCGCGTGACGTTTCTCTTAAAAATGGTGAATTGTGCAGTATTTTCATGTAAAAGGCGATCTGACAGCTAAAATTCGCAACAAGATCGCGTTTCCTATCATAAGTAATGACTTTTATTAATTATTAAATGTGTATTAAACTAGAAAATCTATTTTAATAAAAAACCGTTACGATACGTAAACGACAGAAAAATTTAATAATGATATCGTGGTATCGGCCCTAGTGATGGGACCAATTAAAATCAACTCGACATTTGAATGAATCATTCACTCACTGCAGTTAGTTTCAAAATCCGTTCTTTTCATTATATTTTGAATAAAATAGTATAGACGTATATTATAATATTAAAACATTGTAAAGTGAATTAGAGAAATTACTGTCCTTTCTTCTGGTCATACGATGTTGGAATTTATTCTAAAAATAAAAAGAATTGGTGGCTATAAAATATTTCGAGGTAAAAGGAATAAAATATGTGGTCCGGGAGTATCATGCATGATAACGGAGTAGATAGTAAACCATAATTGGAGCTCGCTAATTTTAATATAGAAAAGTATACGAATGTTCGTTTATCCAATATTTCAAAAAAATTAGACCCCCAGAAATATATTCGACACGTGTACAATAAACTTATTCATTTTGAAAATCAATATAAATGCGTAATAAGGAATTTTTGTAATATTTCAATAAATCATTCTAATTAAAAATATATTGTTTCATTTACTCTCCCTTTGTTTGTCCAAATGTTTAACCCCAAACCAGCGCACATTTGTAATTTTTTTACGTTTTAGTATGTATTGCACAACTTCACCATTTTTTAGGGTTCCGTAGTCTACTCGTAATGTCTGTCCGTCTGTCTGTCTGTCTGTCCTGGCTCGTTCTCCGCCGTTTCTGCACCGATTGCCACTGAAATTGGTAAAGAGATGTATACTGATAATCCAAAAATTGGTTTTTAACATTATTGAAAAATAATTATTTTTCACCCCCCTTTCCATACAGCGAAAAGTTAATTCGAAAAATAAATTCGACTTACCCCATCGTCTGGTCGGTATCGTTAAAAAGGTATCTTTAAATACAACAAAAATTGCCTTGACATAATGTGGATCAAACCCCCCAGTTTCGAGATATATTAATACAAAGTTAAAAAATTACAGCTTCCTCTCCCCCCCCCCCCCAACTTCACAGTAAATACTGTCATACACATTAAGTTGAATATCAGTTGAGGAAATTTGACAGATTGTGGTAACCTGATGTGTGGCTGACTGTACTTTTAACGAAAACTTTAGCGGACTCTGTATCATACATAGTATTTTAATACAACTTAACCAACTTATGACGTGCAGTTGCCCTAACTAAATGGTAATGTATGGAAATAACTACCTAACTTAACTATGAAAATAAGGTTTAAGGCCCATCTTTTGGGATACGGAACACCTTCATGTGCGTGTCCGACACGCTCTTGGCCGGTTTTATTTTACAAACTGACTAAATAAATATTTATTTATCTTCAATGTGCAGAATTTTACACTTACAATTTTATATATAAGTTAATTCACCAAACTGATTTGACTCATTTTTTGTGTCCCATCACTGTCTTTTACGTATGTATGCTGCATAGTTACGTGAAATCTTTATTTGTGAGCGTGTATTTTTTGATGTGTTAAATTTTTCTGTAGTGTGCGTTTATCGTGACAGCAAAATTTGTGACTGTTGAGTATTAAAATTTTTGGTGGTGTGCTGTACGTGTTTACCTCGTCCCCGCAAAAAATGGTGAAAAAAATTGTTAGAAGCGCGGACGTTAGGGCATCTCCAGTGGCTGTCTGCTCTAAGATATTTACTTACTACGCTGGCTCAGCGAACCAAGTTGGGTCATGGCCTCCGACTTCAAAATACGCCATTTTGTTCGGTCCTATGCCAATTCCGACCAATCATGCACGTTTAGTGCTTTTTAAAGTACAGTCAGCCACACATCAGGTTACCACAAACTGTCAAATTTCCACAATTGATATTCAACCTAATGTGTATGACAGTAAGCTGAGTGTCGATTGAATAAATTTGACATTTTTGTATACTTTGATGTGTGGCTGTATGTACTATAAGATAACTTTTCCGGAGGAGAGCCCGACATAACCCGCCTGCCCCCCGGCATCAGGAAGGTATGCATAAGGAGGCATTCCCCGGCGACAACAAAAAAAGTGAATCTCCTAAATATTCGTTCTAATAGAATATTATAGAAAACATTTAATCCCACCTGAGTACCCTGCGGCATCAATCCCACCTGATTGGCTAGCGATCTTGCCAGTTGGTCCGTCCCTAATAAAAAACTTTAATAACTGCCCTTTCTTCAGCATGAAATTTGAATTTGCCATCTGTCTTCGCCAGGCTTGTTTCCTTAAATGAGGGATATAATTTGGACTTGAAAACGTAATTAATTTTGTTAAGATATACCTGTTATGGGTCTGAAATGAGAAGTGACTTAAAATCGGTTAGAAATTAAGTACATGCTGGATTAGCTGTAATGTATTTATCGACATGGCAGATGTTAAAATAAGTAGTTTAAGCGCTGTATTATGGGTATCAGACTCAATAACGTTAAGAAATGGTAAGGAATTCTTATTATAATACTTAGATATAAAATAGAGAAAATAAATGAAACAGCCTATCTATCAGTAGGAGATAGGCTTTCGGGAAGCTCAAAGAGCACAAACAAAACAAATCCACAATCTGCGGAATTATTAAATAACTAGTGGCCCGCCCTCACTTTGCTTCGGGACCGTAATTCAAAAATGAACCAATAGATGGCGCTGTGTCCAATTACATCGCGCAAGCGTTTCGTGTTTTCGGTTTTCCTATAAGCCTTGTCGTTGTCTACAGAAGTTATCTTTTTATAAATAGTATAGATTAAAAATGCTACTCAAAGATACTAATCCACGCGGACCAAGTCGCAGGTAACAGCTATCTAAATTATAAAATACAATTGAATTCAATTCAGAACCCTTTTAGCGTGACTCTATGGCGTATTTAATAGCTATTTCATAAAGTCAGACCATGATTCTTATCACAAGAAACACCTGTATATTTATATAATGAGGTTGTAGTAAGTACATTTCTTAGCCTACAATAGTACTTGTATACAGCCTTCCCCATGAATCCCCTAATAATAATTAAAAAGTACATATCCCTACCAAACCTTTTTTTATCACAGAACTCCCGCTGCAATTTCGTCCCAAGTATTAAATTAATATCCCTTTGTTCTCACATCGTTTGCAATTAACAAAGCCCTTTCACGATCCCTCCCATTATAAAGTCGAAACGCTTACAACACTTTCATTGAAATAACTTTTAAACAAAAAATCAACTGCTTAAATAAATAAAAAATGCGCTTTTTATTTCATGGTATATAATGACTTGACTAAACTAATTTAAATACCAAATTATTATTACCAAACATTAACTTAAGCCACAAACTTGCAGGTTTGTATAAATGAAGAGACGCGTCATGATTGGGAAGCGACCGCGTTGCGATTTTTTTTTTATGTGATAGGTAGCAGACGAGCAGGCGGATCACCTGATGGTAAGCAATGCCGCCGCTCATAGACATCTGCAACACCAGTAGAGTTACAAGTGCGCTGCCAACCTGGTACCCTCACTCACTCGGCGAAACACAGCACAGGGGCTGCTTCACTCCGGTCGAGATTCATGCCGAAGCATGGCTCTCCCACAATTAAAGCGTGCTGACAATATCGCCCTTAAGGCTGTTCACCGAATATGTCCCTGATTGTACCTAGTACCTATATAATTTGTCCCATTCCTTTTATGTTCGGATTCGACGACCAAGAATCAGGAACAATCACAAGTACTCTACAAAGGCTTTGGGTAAGTACATGGCCGTAAAACGTTATCACAGCCAATCGGGTTAGAGGCACCGAAAAGCAATATTCTTACATTTGTTCAGAAGCACTTACGAGTTACGGCTAGTGCTTTCCCGAGTCTGGGAACTTTAATAAAGTTACAGCTTTAGTCTTTCTGCCTTATGTCCTTGTTGTTAGTATTAGGTGAAGTAATTCCGATAATAGCCAAGTTCTAGTTATCATAATATTAACTCAGTGCTCCCCTTACTTCGATTCGGATCGTAATTTTGCTGTTAGTTCTAAGCCATACCAACAGATGGCGCTGGTTTTCGATTGTTTTGCCATTTTTGTTTTGTGTAAGTACCTATATAAGATTGGTCGACATCTATCAAATTTACATTTTTATAAATTGTAAAGATAGATTAAATATTTTGTGATTTGACTATGAATAATTTCATAACCGTATTTTTTTTGTTACAGGTAATTTCATAATGCAATACTATGTTGGTGTGCTGTATGTCGTGAGTTAAATCTCATTTATAAGGTAATTTTGACTTAATTGTAAATAATAGGTCCCAGAAATCGAAGTAACCGAGAATGGAGGGGTATACTTTAGTTAAATTAGTCTAATTGCCTGAAAATACATGAAACCCTGGACAAACATTATGATGAACACTTGTATTTGTTCAGTGCCTGGGTGTAATATGTGTATTATAGATATTATATTTGTGTTTCCTCTGTTTTCTGATATATTTTACTCTACTAGTACAGAGTCAGCGCAATGTATGAGAAGTTGTGTGTGAAATGTTTTGAGTTAGCTCTTCAGATTGAAGTCGATTTCTGGGACTCCCTGTATTAAAAACAAACCCATTGATCTTTATAATCGGCTTATTTTCTTATCATGTTTTGGCAATTAAATTCTGATATTATTTGAATAAAATAACATCGTTCAATATTTTCCCTATTAGATCCAAACAATATGGCGGCGATCCCCAAATACTTAATATCGGAATACGAACTCAAGAGCATTTTATCTCTCAAATAAAAAGGGAAATTGGGGATAAAGAACACGACGGGTATTAGTCCCTTGTATTATCTGTGGAAATTCATTTATCCTTTTGCATAATTTTCCTGCGAACTGTTCAAATGGGATGAAACCTCTCTTTTCTCTTTCTGTCTTTTCAAACATTATACTCATAATACGGCGATGGAATTTGTCCCATTCGTTTTGTGTTCCCTTAACGGTTGGTAGGAATAATGTAATTTATAGGTTCTCAACCTTGTCTCCAATGCATAAGGTTTAAAATACGGCGTACAATACATGTCGACAAGCCCTTAAGGGTTAAGTAGGCCTATTATGTCTTTATAATTTGCCGAAAATAATATTTGAGTAATGTGATTTTATGCTATTGTAACTAATTGAAATCTCACTATCTACTTTCGATTATTTTGACGACCCGATTGGTTCTGTGGTAGTGAATGCTGCGTCTGGGCCAAGGGTTGCGGGTTCGATCCCCGCACAGTACAAACATTTGTGTGCATGAACATGTCTGTTTGTATTGGTCTGGGTGTTTTCTATGTATTATAAGTATGTATGTAGCTAGGGTCACTACCAACCCCCTTTCTTGGCCTATCCGGGGAGGAATCCGCCTAGCCCGCAGTGTAGGCGGGTATCCGCCCAGAGGATGTTGTGGTAGGAGGCTTCGGCTGTATCACCATGACACTTCCCCAATATGGGCAATGATCCGCAGATGTGTTCAGTGAGTATACTTCTGGCCGGCTACTCGTTTAGCCTCCACCCGATCACGCCCCATTTGGGGAGAAGTGACATTGAGATGGGAAACGACTTAGTTTAGCGTCTCCCAAGATTCGGTTCGTATGCCGAGACGGTAGGAAGGACTTTGGGCTGGTGGAGGGACCTATACCTAGCGTACACCAGAGGGGTGCCCCATATAACTTGGCCGGCTCCCGTTGGCTGGGTATGCATAAGGTAGTGGGCTTATCTCTTGGGTCAGCAGTATTCCCCTTGCGAATCAAATAGGTCACTACCAAACGCGGGCAGTGACCTTGCTTCATACGCCAAAGGCCATGGTCAAAGCAAAGGTTTGATTCCTCTTTTGGACGAAAATTCGAGTATGTTCCTTGTCTGAGTATAATTCATTTCACAGACTTTGGCATCAATTATTTCGCAATAATCGATTTTTATTAAATCGATTAATCTTACATCCCTAATATTCTCGTATATCTATCTACCTATCTAAATGTAGCAATATAACAAGCAAATGTAATCATCGGAATTGGAATCACAAACTTCCAACAAATGAAAAAGACGATTGGACAAACACTAGGAAACTAACTATGCAAACCAAATTCCGAATGCAAATCTAATCATATTATCTACTAGTTTGTTCCCTTGTGTTCGTTCACCAGGAATAGTTCGAACGCCATTTTGAATGTTTAGAATTAATGTAGATACATTCATAGGTATACCTATATGTATTTATTATCCAAACGTCTCCTACAAGCGGTATTTCACACCGGTTTACTACTGTGAGGCCCTGGTATCACTCAGGTCAAGCCGGCCCATTTTCGAAATTTCAAATCTTCAAGAAACGAGCCTATACCTTCCTAAAAGGCGGCAATGCATCCGCACTCCTTCTGGTGTAGCTGATGTCCATGGGCGGCGGTGATCACTTACCATCAGGTGACCCGCTTGCTCGTTTGCCTTCCTATAATATAAAAAAAAAATGCAGCTCTCCGACAGACTTTCACACTCTTACTCACACTCTTTAGGATACTTTTTAAACGTAAAATATCAGATAGACAAAATCACTTTCGCATTCACAATATTATCATTATTTATTATGGATGAACCCAATTTTCTGCTCCATTTGGCAACTGTCCAGTTTCTAGAGAAGTAAACAAACAAGTTCGGTAACTGAGCTAAGATTAGATTTCAAACTTCCGAGTCTAAAACGGTATGTTATTTAAGTAATGAGAATATTGGAATACGAGCTGGCCCCTAATTCACCGGCAATTGTCAGTGACATAATGGAGAGAGACCCTCACTTCTACTTGCACTAATCTATATCTAATAGATATACATATTATCTATATAGATATTATCTATACTCTGATATTTATTCTTGGCTATCTTTAAGGCAAGAGTGAACAGGCATCTTCTAGGCAAACGCGTGTCATCCAAGACCTCATCGTCACTTTCCATCAGGTGCGATTGTGGTCAAGCGTTGGCCTATAGTCTTAATAAAATGCAAATGTCAAGTTTCTTTACATTTTAACATTTTGCATCTATCAAATTGAGTGATAATGTATGGGAATGACACATTGACATCTGTCAGTTTACTCCACATGATTAAAAACAGAGTATACATGCATCACAAAATATTACAATTAAAATGTGAGTCTGACATACGTGTAGCCTCAATATCATGTCAAGATTCACCTACAATTCACAATAATATCGCCTAGAAATAATAATTTGTGTACAGTGGCCAGCACATCAAGTTACTACAATCTGTCAAATTTCCTCAGGTGATATTGAACCAAACACGTTTGACATAAAAGTGAGGTTCGATTGAAGAAATTTGACAGATTGTAGTAACTTGATGTGCTGGCCACCGCACATGAAATAGACTACTGGCCCGTGTTGAAAAAATTATGGGTCATTTGAACCACCAGATGACCTATGTAGAACGATATAAGAGCATAAAATAATAAGATTCAGCATTATTGCCGTCACTTGTAAGCTGTCCAACTGAGTGCAGGTGAGAATTCAAAAGTGCAGGTAGAGTGGGTATATTTTGGTCATATATTTTTGTACGGCATTCTTACTAATCGATAGATCCATGAAAAATAATAAGACAACGCATAGTGCCGTAAAAAAGGTGGTCCAAAAGTCGATTTTCTTTTTGATTTTCCGACAATTTCCAGGGTGAATTCGATCATTTGATTTTGTACGGCATTAGTTTCATGCTATTTCAGGACTGCTTCTAATACATTATTCCGCAACGCCGTACAAAAATCATGCGACAAGGGGAAAAACCGAGGGTTGCAACCCCCTCTGTTTCTGTGGTCCAAGGGTGATTTGACACAACATCAAATTAATTATTTCGAAAGTATTTTATGCATAGATAATATTTTTTCATATGCCGTACATTTTCGTTGGTTCAAAGGGGAAAACCATTTTGTATTATCAACATTATTAAATATATCATTTTTTCTTAAAAATAATTGTTTTACTTCTTCACATCATTACAATGAAACAATCAATTATATATATGTATCATAATGTTCGAAGTATATAGTAAACCAAAAGTATACAAAACTGTTGATGCTGTGGTTGACAGTTTAAATTTTTGGATATAATTAACACACCGTTTCACTTAATAGTGATTTGAAATGAAATGAAATGAATGAATTTATTCAGAGTAACAATTATTTACACGTTCCAAAAATGGTTTTACAGAAAGTAAATTTAAGAATTGTACCCTAAATAGGCGACTACTCAGCATTGTCGGGCGAGAGCTCGCCACGACGCTGGTCTTCCGTAGATGCCTTTACAATGACAATTAACATTAGTACACGCAACACGTTCCTTCCTAAATTACAACAAATAGAAGTTAAATAATTATGATCTAAGTAGCACTGTAATCGGTATAATTATGTATATATATATATTATATCTCGGTATATACATAGACAACTGAATATTACGTAACAAAATAGTTTCAGTTCTATGTATGGGGAAACCCCAAAATTTATTTTATATTTAAAGTCATAAAGCGGTTCACAATACTGTTTCTGAAAAAATGGCTGTGGAATACAGTCGGACAGACAGACATGACGAATCTTTAAGGATTTTTTGCCATTTGTCTACGGAACCCTAAAAACCATACATACTATATTTCCATTTCCAGTCCTCTTTTAGAGAACTTTCCAAGCCGTATGAGCTCACCTACGCCGCTATTTTCCGAACAATTTGCAACAGAACGAGACGGACGCATTACGCCCTCTGCGCGTGTGACGTCACCGAGATAATGGCCGTGTAGGTAAAATGCAAAGATTTTACATTATAACAAGATGGTGTACTATGAAA